>MIQA02022008.1:0-29761 GCA_001887855.2 Sclerospora graminicola | reverse complement strand
GATTATAGAGAAAATTGGCCGATTGGAAAGGTACGTTAAGCACTTCATGCCATTACGCCTAACTGCATGCGAGCGTCAGATCAAATTTCCGAGCCGAGCGATGAGACATGGCGAGGAAGTTACATTAGACGTTGATGTTGATACGTATGACTGGCATCATCAGATGCCCCAGCACATTTTGACATTTTGGGGAACCTACTCGTGGGTGGAAAACCCGTGGATCAGGGAAGGAGCCGGCAACGTCATACCGTGGGTGAAGTATGATCGAATTCCAAGGCTGAGTTTAGGTGAACTACAGATAAGGCGGGCAAGCCGAACCAAGTTTCAATGGATTGTAAAGGGGTTCAACCAGAAGGGGCACACTATGGCGAAAGTAGCAATATGGTTACTGGCTATCATTCTATGCTCGCCAAGAGTTGAAATCGGTGATTTCATCGGACGACCGCCGCCTATTAAGTTGTTTCACCAGGCTGAGAATATTTCAGATGTCACATGGACGATAGCACAGCCGGGTCTTATGGAAGGAACCCTTCCGGAAACGGGGCAACGAATACTTTTCAAGCAGCAACAGGACGGGATCTATTGGATCAGACATCACACTCAGCTGGGTAGGACATCACAAGCCAACCAAAAGGAACAAGAGCACGATATCAGATTGGTTTTTGCTGCCCACCCGAAATTGCATGGGGTGCTGTGGACAGTTCAGGGACATCCAAAAAGCACTGAGTAAGTTACTGGTTAAAACGTTGTACCAAAGATGTGTGGCACGGCCTTTACGTCAAATCGTGGACAAATGGACGACCAAGTGTGCACAAGACCAAGTGATGTTTTTTGGCTGGAACAACCGCCAAAGAATTATGGAATCATAAACACACATTAACCGACTATCAAACGTGGACTATATACCGAGCAGCGACAATGCAACTAAATGTTTTCTACGATGGATACATATCGGCGCGAAGGACCAAATGTAATTTGGTCCTACACAATTTGCACGCTTCCTCATTGCAACTTAGAGTGTAAGCCGCGTGACAGTAGCCCTGTTACAGAATCGGTCCGATCGGCCGGTATTGTTCGATCGATATGCCAGGCCGATCACCAAGATCGATTTCACAGATCACCCCCACGGAGTGATGTGGACATGGAGTCAGAAGGCGAGATCAGTCAGCATTTCGATCCAGATGATCTGGACATTGAGATGCCTCGTAGGGCGAATATGGCCTCCGCGCAGGCATTTGACAGTGAATCCGGAACGATTACCCGAGTGCGAATGTCTGCGATCTCGGAATTGAAAGATTTCACTGGCAAGGATATGGACGACGATCAAGCCAGAGCTTGGTTAAGCCGGACTAAATCAGCTTTTCTGAGGTACAAGACACCGGAAGGTGAGAGATGCCTGATCTTCGCCGATCTAAAGAAAGGTCCGGCCAAGAACTGGCTTAAACAGCTGAGTCGAGAAGTGCGTTTAAAGTGGCCTCGTTTGTGTGAAGAGTTTGAAGAACAATATTGCAATTCGGGGGTGTCTGTCGCTAGACAGTACTACCACATGAAGAAAAGATCCGACGAGACGCCGATCGAGTACTTACATCGGTTGAATGTTGCTGGTCTACGCGCGAAAATGCCGATCAAGGACCCACGACACCCGGATATAGCCCGCGAGCATGTTGAACACTTCATTGGTACTCTGGGTAATCGCGATCTGGCTGATCAGCTAACCCTGCTCCGTATAAAGGACTCAGAACAACTGGAACTGACTCTGAGGACGCTGCAGCGAGCCAAACGTCGACAGCCCAAGGTCGAGGTAGGATCGAACCGGTACCGGTCAAAGCCACACCCTGATCAGGGCAAGATACCGGCAGCACGACCAGCCAGAGCAATTCGAATGATCACGAAGGAATCAGACAGTTCAGGATCTGAAGAGGAAAGTGGTCAATCAAGTCTGAGCTCGGACGAAGAACAATATCGTCATATTTTTACGACGGAGCCAGTGTATCGCCCGAGATCATCGGCTAATGGCATGGATGGACGGAAACCTGGTGGTATCCAACCTGATCAGGACCGATCTCGTAAGAAATGTGTGCATTGTGGGTCGACCAAACATGGAGATCGTGATTGTTGGAAAAGAATTACGTGTGGAAAATGTGATCGTAAAGGTCACCCTTCTGATCATTGTTTTTCGTGTGCAAGACCTGTGGGAAGCTTCATGACGCCGGCGCCTGCCCTATTGAAGATTTTTTTAATCTGATGCGCAAGTGGTATGTGCCGACTAAACATGCTGGTATGCTTCCACCAGATGTTGAGAAGATGTTAAACTAGATCGCTCGCCAGGTTGGAATTTGGTTCGAGCCGAGCGATCTATGTTCTGCATTTATGCATATGTCGGTAGCGGAGATAAGTTTGAGGAAAAGAAGATAACCGACAATACATGTTCTAATCAAATTGCATCGATCGGTGTCCGATCTACAGTCTTAGAGTGGATGAATATTCCCGATCGGACGTGATCATGGAGTTGGATCTACTGCCCGGTGAATCCCGAGGATACTGGAAGTATCACTCTCCCGACAAGTGGTTTAAACAGGCTAAAGCTAATGGAAAGATCAACAATGAAAAGTCACTATTTTATTTGACTCTGGGGCGGAAGTCTCGATCATCGACTCCGCCTTTGCTCGTAAGGTGGGATGTCGTATAGACAGTACCCAGAGGCAAGAATGTGTTTGGATCGGCGAGAGTTCATATATGACGGAAGGACGATCACGTGTTAAGATCACCCTGGCAGGATCCCTGGTCTACTATTTTAATGCTTGGGTTGGCCGGTTAGCCGGTCAAGACGCGATATTGGGGATGGATTTTATGGTACCAGCCGGTATACGACTTGACCTGTCTCATGGAACTCTGACTCTGTCGGATGAAGTGCAGATTCAGTTATCCGGCCGACGACCTTTGTATGGTACTCATGTACGGATGTTAAAAATGGGTCAGTACGAGAACATTGGGGTGTCCCGATCAGTCGATGTCATGATTCGGTCGAGTGATCGGCAACAGAAATTGTGGCTGACCCGTGGTGAACGATGGGTACCAACGTTCGTTAAAGGTATCGGCAGATCAAGTTACATCAGGGTCACGAATATATCCGATCAGCCGCTGATCATCCACGAAGACATGATCTTAGGGATGTTGTTACTTGAAGGGAAAGTACCTCGACAGATCGGATATGTTTCAGTGGGATCGCGAAGATACATTGAATGGCAGAATCTGGCTTATCAAGCCACCACGGACCTGATCAGTGACGAAGACTTAGCGGATGAAGATACCTCACCTATGGTCGAGAAGCCGGAATATTCTACGCCGACCAAGCTGCTGATCAGGAGGCCACCGATCGAAGCGACAGGGGAAAGCCGGGTCAAAGAAGGTCCACAGATATTGAGTATAATTAGGCCCGGCTCACCGAAAACAACGGACCCAGATAGCGGAAATGACAGTGAGGAGTTCAAGAACGATCATGAGAAAGAAAAGGAGGATGAATCAGCCGAAGTCATTACGGAGGAAGGTGAACCCGAAGTAGACCATCAGTCGAGTGACGTACAAGGAGCGACTCAAGATGACACCGATCAGAAAAAGGCAGATCAGGTGGACGAGCAAGTGTGTATACACGAAGGTGGCGATCAGTACATTGAAGGTATCGAGAAGCAGATGGCCGTTTTACCGGAGGTATCGCCCAATATGCCAGAAGTCACCATGGAAGATCTACAGGTCGGTGATCCCGAAGTGAACACTCCCGAGCAGATCGATCAGCTAAAGAAGATCATCTGGAAGAGGCGTCACTTACTGATGGGGAAAGGTAACGCCCTACCCCCAGCCGCATTCGGAGCTGTTTGTGATATAGACGTGGGAAATGCGAGGCCGATCGCTCAGCGTTGTCGTAAAGTTGCACCTCAATACCGGGAAAAGTTATCCGATTTGATCAAGGGTTTGCTGAGTACAAAGATCATCCGACCATCAACATCGCAGTGGGCATCACCGATCGTGATCGTGATTAAGAAGAATGGGGTTGATATTCGATTGTGTATCGACTATAGAATGGTGAATCGCCTCACGAAGTTGATGGTCTACCCGATGCCCCTGATCAATGATTTATTAGAAGATCTGGATAAAGTTTTATGGTTTTGTTCGCTGGATATGGCTAGTGGTTTCTGGGTGGTTTCGATGACTGATCGCGCTCGAGAGATCTCGGCTTTCGTTACACCTTTTGGACTTTTTGAATGGAACCGGATGCCGTTTGGATTAAAGAATGCCCCCCAGATCTATCAGAGGCTGATCGACAATGCTCTCTATGGGTATTTCCAAATCAGTGCTGATCGGGAAGCCACTGATCTACATGATGTGTTTACGGAAGGTGAACCAGACCAAGATCAGGGCCGATCAGTGTTGGGAAGGCGATCATACATAGATGATATCTTGGTCACAGCAACATCCTGGGATATGCTATGCGATAAGGTCGAACGACTCCTGAACACCTGCGAGCGCTGGAATTTGTCGATCAGTGTGGTCAAGAGTTTCTGGGGTCAACCCAAGGTCGCTTACCTCGGCCATAACGTGTCGATCCAAGGATTGGAAGCAAACCCGAAAGATCTGGCTGCTCTCAGCAACTTACCTTTCCCCCGATCACTGAAGGCCATGCAATCCTTCCTCGGATCTCTGAATTATTATAGCAGATTCATCGAAGACTTCTCGATTTACGCCGCTATACTATATGAACTGAAGGAAGTTGATTATCATGGACTACGAGAACGTGATCGGGTAGGAGGATCACCAATTGAGACTGATCACGAAGTGGAAGTTACTGAAATGGATCTCAAGACTAGATCGCTGATCGATCGGACTGATCCAGGGTCAGAGGACCACATGAAGCGAGCTATGGTAGCCTTTAGTATGTTAAAGGCGAAGATGATCTCGACGCCGATACTGAAACACTTCGATCCGGAGAAGATTCCCGTGGTGATCGTATATTCCAGTAAATGGGCAATATCAGCCGCACTGGTCCAAGATCATGGCGGAGTTTATTGCCTGGTGACGTTCACAAGCCGAACATTAAAACCAAACGAAGTTAACTATGGTATTGTGGATAAGGAGGTGCTAGCATTATTACGTGTATTGGATGTTTGCTACTCTATGCTGGTAACTAGATCAATTAAGGTATTATCCAGGCGATCTAGTTTGGCGTGGTTACTGTCAGCGAGTGGTTTAGATGGGAGACTGGGGCGATGGGCAGCGGTGTTATCTCAGTGGACTTTGGAGATCATTAAGTGCACCAAGGGCGAAGAAGAGATTCTTGGAACACTAGCCGCCAGCATCACGCCCCGATCAGAAGTCGATGAAGCCCTGATCGAGGTGGCTCCCCGGAAGCAACCACGTGAATCGATCACTATACCCCCACCGATCGTCGGCTCGGAGGAAAATCTGATCGTTGTAAGTTTCGACGGATCAGCGAGTGTGAAGAAAGGCGTGGGGGCGTATAGTGCGTTGTTATGGAAACTGCCTGAATGGACTGTTATATCGGCCGGTTCAGATTATACTCCAGGTATCACGGTCAATGAGGCCGAATATCGTGGTCTGCTGCTAGGTTTGGATCTCTTGCAAGAGCAAAAGATCGGAAGAGTAATCATATGCGGAGATTCAAACCTGGTAATTCGGCAGATCACTGGAGAGATCGACTGTAAAGCGCCGCGTTTGAAGCTACTGAATGATCGCGTTATGAAAGCTTTACGTGGATGGCCAAGACATGATCTTTTGCATGTGAAACGTGATTGGAATCGGAGTGCAGATCACCTAGCCACTATGGCTATGCGTGATCAGGCCGGATCAATAATTACTGATCAAGCGTTGCTGGAGGAACTGGTGGAGATCAATAGGCTGCCTGAGCTGATCCGTGTGGAAGATGAAAAGGAAGCAGCCCAGATCTTGATTATGACGAGATCACGAACCAGATCACCACCCAACAGATCACTCTCTCGAGGAAGCCTGACAGAAGAAATAGTACAGGAGATGCGGATCGAAAGAATTCTCAAGGCTCAAGACGAGGAAAAATGGATCGTTGATTTGAAGGCGTTTCTAAAGGGTGATCTGGAGAAGCTGAGCCAGGGTGAAGCAAAAGATTGTGCCAAGATCGCGTCCAACTACGAGATCGACGAAAATGACCTATTGTTTTACTATGTTCAAGCTGATCAGGCCGATGCAGATCTGGACCGATCGGCAAGGCTCGTGATCCCGGAGACTTTACAAGCTGATATCTTACACCACTATCATGTCAGTTTGGAGGGTGGCCACCAGGGCGTAGGTCGAACGTATCACAGGATCCGTAAACATTTTCATTGGAGAGGCCTATATCGAAGTATACAAAAGTTTGTTGGGACATGTACGGATTGCGAAACTGGAAAAGGTATGCCAAACATCCGGGGGAGATCACCTGGAAATATCCAGGCGACCTACCCTTTCCAAGTGATAGCGATGGATCACATACCGTCCCTGCCAAAATCGTTCAAGGGCAACACAGAGTTGCTGATCTGGACTGATCTGTTCACGGGATTGGTGATCGCGAAAGCGGGATCTACCCGAACAGCTCAACAAGTCGCTTGCAGTTATGAAGAATGTGTTTTTCGACGATTTGGAGCCAGTGAAGTGATCAGGCATGATCGCGAACCAGGTTTCATGGCCGAAGTATTCCGATCCTTTAATCAGATGCTTGGCCAGAAACAGAGCGCGACCATGGCATATCGTCCGCAGGCGAATGGTAAAGCCGAACGGATGGTACAGACGCTAACTAGAGCTATCAAGATGTATGTCGCGGACTCCGCTCAACAAGATTGGGATGAATATGCGGAGAGACTGGTGTTTGCGTTGAATTCCTCTTTCGATCGGATCAGGGGAGATACTCCATTCTACCTGGCGTATGGTTGGGACCCCCGATCTACCATCGAGTCGGTTATCCCTGTTGGATGCACCCGAGGTCGAGATCGCGAAGCTCGTCGATGGCGTATGGGACTCCAACGTCACTACCAACATGCGCGGGAACAAGTCAACGAACGATTGCGAAGGGCCATCCAAGAAAGAGCTGATCGGAACAATGATCAGGCCGATTCGCACAATATCGAGCCGGGATCAAGGGTTTGGCTTTACTTGGATCGCGTGAAAGAAGGATATGCCAAGAAGTTAGCACGTCTGTGGCATGGACCGTTCCGTATAGCCGAACTGATCGGTGATCATGCCGCTCGGCTGATTACAGCAGGTACCGATTATGGAATTTTCCCGATCGTCCACTTGTCGAAGCTGAAACTGGTTCGGAATTACCCCGATCGGCCTAAAACCAGGTTGGCATGCGGTGATCAGCCAAGGTTCGACTTCGACGAAGCTCTCTTGCCCGAGGACAGTTGGGAAAGAACGTTGGACCCGAACGAATTTGAAGTGGAGAAGGTTTTGGATACCCGATCAGGCAAGAGGACCCGATTTGGCCGAACCCATCGTGATTACTTGGTTCGGTGGAAGGGTTATGACGATCCCGAGTGGGTAGATGAACGTGATCTGAACTGTGGAGCTCTATTAAGAGAATTTGAACGTGATCGGGTGAGACGGAATCGATTTGGAGTGATGCAAACCCACGAAGAGGGTAACCAGGAATCTCAATAGCCTGGGTTGACACATTGTGACTGATCAGCCAAATATGATGATCGGGCAAGTGGAGATCAGGGTGGTTGAGCTGGTTTGGAGTAAACGGATACATATACATACATATATTACTCAAGAACTATATCTGTATACATGAGAGCGACCGACATACAAGATGGAGACGATAATGAGACATGAACAAGAAATATGAATGTGGAACGCGAAAATCATCAAGAACTGTCGTGATATATTAGTGATTATGGAAAACGAAATAGAAGTTGGTTATCACGACGATCACAGGCCATACTTAGTGCGCAGGCGAGAAACCGCGAACCCTGGATGATCCATGGGGCTTGATCGGAACTGGTTTCGCCAAGGCTCCTGCTGATCGGTCCAGATCAGGCAATCACGCAGCGTGGCGACCGGAGTTATATGCCCATAACCGGGATACCAATCCCCGCCGTCAGCCTTGAGTCCTCGCGATCCCGCTCGACGAACAGGTAAATGCAGCACGCCAGGAAACAGGAAAACGTCCAGATCACACTCGCCGTGCTGAATCCCGTCGACGATATAATCGCAGATCGCGGCCCAAGCAGCCCCGGCTTTGGTGCGTCGACGCTTGCGAGCATGATGGTAATGCTCGATCCACGCGTCCTTGCGCATCGTCGCCGTGATCGGGAAATGGTGAGTCGCCTCCCATATCGCCTGAACGTGTTCCTGGTAGTACAAGGCCAAACGTCCCTGCAGCTCGACAAACCAAGGATGATCGGGAAACGTCAACCCGGGCATAGGTGTCATGAGGACATCCCAAGGTGCTGAATCGATCAGAAGCTCAATAGCGCCTCTGGTCAGCACCCTCGGTTGCCACTGCTTGTCTTTGGGCGCCGGCGATCTTGTCGGAAAGATCCAGCCTGGCGGGCGGGACCACAAGCGAGGGACGAGTTTCTGCCTCACAGCAAGAACCTGAGGCGTCAGGTCCCAAACCTGATCAGCACTCCAAGGTTTCCGTGTTGCCATATGAGCAGAGGTCGGCTTGCCTTGCATGACGACGTACAGATCCATGAACCTTTGGTTCGGATTATAACTGTAATCGTCTTGTCCGATCGACGATCGTTTCGCTGGGATGAAAACGCCCGTGAAATTGAGCGGCGGGGCGATCACTGCCCTATGGGCCGCTGGAGGAACGTTGGGATCAGCCGCAGCCGGTTGTTCCTCCTCAAGATCATCGTCATCTTCGTCATCTGACTCCAGCAAAGTAACGGCCTGGGCCAACGAATTTACGCCTGAATGGCTTGGTGCTTGAGTACGGCGATCAGTGCTGCGCGATCGGGCCAGAACAGACAACGTCCTCTCGTCCAGATCAGTCGATTCGTCGTCCGAGTCAATCGCAAGACGTGATCGCTTGGCGGGAATCATCTTCTTCTTCGACGAACTGGTCTGCTTACGCTTCCCAGAACTCAAGACCGAAGGCGCTGATCTCGGAGTCGCTGGTGAACGAGATTGAATAGACGCAGAAGCCGCTGCAGTGCTGATCACGGGCTGATCAGCACTATGGACAAGCAAGGAAGCGACGGAGGACGCGGGTGATGGCGGGGCAGACTCCGGAGACTGTGGCGGTGTTCCAGACGAAGTAAAAGAGCTGATCAGCCCAGGAAGCCGTTGTAAGGCCGTCCGAACTGACCCCGAACCGGTGTTCGGCCTGGTCCACCTCTCCATAGTCTGCACCGCGAGGTTTCTCAGGTCGGCGTTATGCTGGAGCCAGGCGCGATCATCGAGCTCTAGGGTTTCAAGTTTAACCCGAGCAAGATTAAGCTCGCGCCGGCAATCTTCAGCTGTTTTCCGACTCTCGCACAACCTTTTCTGTATGTCGGCGCGGCCGATGCGAGAATCGGAAAGTTGCTTGACCAAGAGCTGGACCTGTTCATCCGAATAGCGAGCCTCGACTTCCCGACGCTCTACGTCCTCGGCAGTGCAGATCTTGTCGTGCAGCAGCTGATCACGGTCGAGACGGTGATCATCGAGCCGTTGTAGATGGCCCACCATCTCGACCATCGAGTCTTTCATCGCCTCAATACGTTCATCTGGAAATAAACATGGAGAGTCAAATACGGATTACAGAAGAAGTGAACGGGATAAACGTACCTTGACGGCGGACGGTAATAGTCAGCGAACTGATCAGCGACTGTAAAGAGGCGACGGTGTCTGAAGGTCTGGAGAGGCGCAGAGCAGCGAGGTCAGCTGATAACTGATCACGCTCCATCGTCAAACCCTGAACGCGATCAGTCATGTTTTGCAAGTCTTGGTCGAGTCGGTCGCGATCCAGCCGGAGAGTCGACAGCTGGGCCGCCAGATCAGCAGAATCATGTGCCAAGGAATCGGCAACGATCCGATGGTCGGATAACTCAGTGGTAAGTGCCCGATTGGTATCATACAGAGAAACCAACTCGGGAATTGCACTTCGGAGTTCCGACCGTAGCCGGCAAGCCTCCACGGACCCCAACGTGAATGGACCCGATCCATCTAATAGGCGAGCGAGCTGTTCCAAGTAACGGAGGGGGCGATCTGAGGAAGATCGAGCGGGAGGATTCCAAGATGGGCGATACGAAGTGAGGGTCGTCGTTGGTCGGATGAGGCTGGTCGTGATCGGCGCCGAAGTCGTGATCGGGGCGATCGCAGGAGTAGTCGAGCTGGAAACGGAAGGCGAGGCAGCGATCGGGCGGGCAGCCGAAGAAGACGAAGAAGGAAGAGAAGATCGGCTCGAGTCAGCCATGTTGATCGCCAGAGAGGAAGTTTGGAAGTGAGTGAGTCGAACTGCAGTCGTTGCGCGGCTGCAGTTAGTCTCAGGGGCGGCTGTGGTAAAGCGATCGGAAAATATTGAGACTGAAGTGGACCACACATGGCCGTTGATTGGTGACGATAGAACACCCATCAACATATGACGGTTGATGGGTGGGAAAAGGCTGATCACAGTTAAGAGGAAGAGGTGGCGGACAACGGGTATTCACGAAGTGAAGAATCAGCCAAGCACTGTCATTACGCCCAGTCCCAGACACCGATGGAACGATGGAGATCACGGTCAAGATCGTTGTCACAATGACTAAGTGGAGTTCCCGTGGATGTAAGATGTAGTGAGCAACTGTTGACATGACGTGTCAAGGACGGCCGTCCAGCCGATCTATGAATGGTATAGTGGTTGAAGTTGATCATGACACGAAGTTACGGCCTGATCAGCTTATTATGCCCGAGCAATGAAGATTAGAGGTGGAATGAAGTCGGGCATGTGGAGTGACAGGTTGTGTGAGTGATGATAACCTATGGTTTGTCCGAAGATGACGTGGCAAGGCCTGATCAGGCCTGATCAGCCGAGATCGGTGTTATATGGTTGTCCTGACGGGGTATAAAGGTCGGAAGTATGGCTTAGAAGATGAATTGAGTCGTGATGATGATGACCCAGAGCGTTCCCGAGGTGATCAAGGGCTGATCGGCCTGATCACCACCTGATCACTCGGTTGATCACTATGCCGATCGTGATCAGGGCTGATCAGCCTCTGATCAGCGTTCAGATGCAAGGGCAAGTAAGTTCTCGGTTTGGTCGGGCTGGATACGAAGTGGACAAGTGCTGAAGAGCAGATCTCAAGTGGTTTCAAGGTTGTTTGTCGAAGATCGGGATGGGTCGAAGATCTTTCTAAGAGTCGGGTCGTGATCAGGGCAGAAGTGGTACAGATCAGCTTGAAGGTGCAGCCAGGATGGGCAAGGTGGTGCTACGCAACCGTGCGACGAAGTAAATAGGTTCGAAGTATAAGTCAGGCATGAGTTGATGTACGGTACACAGGTATAGGACATTGCATATATAATAACAGGTTTTGATTTTCCCCCTAAAGCAAAGAGTCGCTCCGCCACGTGTTGCGGTCATTGGGAGCACAGGGTTGATTAGTCCCCTCTTGCTCAACTAATTCCCGGTTAAGACGCGCTTAGACGCATTTTGGCTTACCGGAAGACCCCCGACGGGTTTGTTTAGGTGATCGAACCTCACCCTCAACGCACACGTGTTTGGAACACGTCAATAATATTGGAAAAGGTTTTGTGGAGATAACGTTTGTGGATTACTGTGGAAGATCGTGGTTTGATCGCGTTTTCTTGGTTTCGTTATATCTCTCTCTCATTGGCTGGCCTGATCAGACGAACTTTCCTGATCAGTGCCTAGATACTGATTAAGTATCGACCCCAACCCGTTCTCCGGTGAAGATTTCCACCCGAGGACACCCCCCGTCTCGAGAAGGTCATCCCCTCCGACCTGATCAAGATCATCGTTTTCGTCACCGAGTCCACCTAAGTGAGTGTAACCACCCCCGATCAACGGGTACACAAGGTGAGATGAAGTTGAATATAGATCCTGACGCGCATGAAGACCGGCCAGATGACCGGGAGGATCAGATCAGTCACCACAATGGTGATTCATCTGATTCTGATGCTGATCAGGATCGACGGAGTACCCCCTCCGATAGTTGGTCTTCCGGGACAGTGGGTATCCGGATTCCACCCAAGACTTCGGTCATGGATTTGGAAATTGGCGCTACCACAAGTGTCTAAGAGGGGACGTAAAGATGTCGCTAGAGCGACATCTAAAACGCTCACACCTGCCGAATGGCGGGTGGCGAAGAAGAGTTCTTCAGTGTTCACAGACGATTCGGACTCCGAAGAAGAGGACGAGGACGTCACCGTCTTCCGCAATGAATCTAGCGAGTGTAAGTTCGCTAAAATTTCTTCGCCTTTAAATGATGGCGAGGTGGATTCAGACGCTGTCGATTACGACAGCGACAATGCCGTCATACGGCGGCAGAAGGAGCGGAGAGATCCTCCAGGACCTCGTCACTCGCCTGGTCGAAACGACGACTTTGGAAGGGAAGGTGGCGCCCCACCTGCCAAGAAAAAAACGTGCAGAAGTGGCTTACGCTACTTCTGGTTCGTCTTGTCGTACGGAACCACATGTTCCGTACAAAGTGTGGTTTTGGACCTCAGCATGGACGGTAGTGCCCGAAAGTGGCGGGCATATCAAGCGCGATTGTCAATACCCTTTGTTTGACATCAACGCGCTTGATGATTGCGATGACATTCGCAATCGTCACTTCGATAGGAGTACCAACGATAGACGCCGGTAGTTTATCGACCTTTTCTTTCAGGATCGTTTCTAGACGAACCGAAAAGGGTCGCGTAAAAACAGGGACGATAAGGCGCCCTGGCAGAAAGTTGGAATGCCTTTGTTGAAAACTACAACAAATGTCCCGATGTGAAGCGAGCTCACGTAAATCGCGAGCGCTTTTAAAAGCACTCACGTGAAGCAAGTTCACGTAAATTGTGAGCGCTTTTTAAAGCACTCGCGTACAGGGAAAATGGAATTTATCCCTTTTACCTGCATCAAAGAAGGAATTCCTTGCGGTGTTCCTTCTCACATGGTTTGCCCTTGTTGTCCCATGGGAGCTCCTCGTCTAAGCGAAAAAGAGCTGCGAGGGTACCGAAGGGTACTGAGGTTACTCAGTTATGATTAAGGGCCTAATTGATGCCCTTAATGTATCAGCACCTGGTGCTGATATTTTCCACTCTTCAACACCTAGTGTTGGTGTTCCCCGTGCATCAACATCTAGTGTTGATGCTTCTTATGAGTTTGAGGAGAAGTATCCTCCTCAAACCCCTTCAGGAGGTCAGGGGCGTCTGCCCTCAGAACCTCGATCGGCTCCCAAGAGTCAAACTCTTGGGAGTACCCCAACCAGCGTACCAAGTACTCGGTACGCTGCTCCTTTTATAGGGGACCGAGCGCTTCGCAATCAAGCGTTTGAGAATCTAACGCTTATTCCCCTGATTATCAATCAGGGGCGGCGGGGGCTGGTAGTTCCCTCGCCGGCGTTGTTGCTGGTAGTTCCCTCGCCGGCGTTGTTGCAGAGCATGGTTCACAGCTCCGCAAGCTCGAGAGGGCTTGCTCTGGGCTGAGCGGCGATATATATCTCACTCTGTGAAGACATATCGTTTCCTTCGTGGAGATATTCACGATATTTTGGGCGCTCACGTTGCCTTTCAGCAGAAGAATGATATTCTGCTGGTCGATATTGACCGTTTGAAGTCGCAGGTTCACAATCTCCAGACTTCTCACAATCGGTTGGAAACTGATTACAAGTCTCTCTTGGGAGACTTGAAGAAGCACGGCATTCGCCGTGGGGTTGCGTCACGTCAGAAGACGTAGACGAGAGGTACGGCTTGAGCCTCCCAACGTAAAGCGTTGAGTGAAGGCGTATAGCCGCGGGAATGTCTAATGTATAGGCATTCCCCTTAGCGCTTTGGACCTTAAAAGGGTCCAATAAATTTAGGGAGCAACTTCCGTGTAGGGAAGTTGCTAATTGCATGTGTAGGAAAATTAGTTGTAGATAATAGAACTAATTCACATTTCTGAAAGAAATTTGTGTTTTTCCTTCCGTTTCTATCTGCATTCTGCTTATCAAAAGCAGAAGAACCCCCCCCCCCGATATGGAAGATTACTTTCCACTTCAGGATGCAGAACGTATGATGGGAGTAAAAAGAATCGAGACACCGTCGACGGGCAACTGTCAGGTGTATGCTATCAGTCAAGCCTCTGCCTCCTCAACGTTCATGCCTCTATGAACGGGAATTACTGGAACAGCTCACGGTCAAATTCAAAGACGGTTGTCATATTCGGGCACTCTTAGACTTTGATGCCAAACTTCCAGCAGGTATACGTAAACAAACTCTGCTAGTCCTTGGCCGTGGATATGAAAACATTTCGGCGAAAGCGCCCAAAAGAGAATTCCAGCAATTTGGAGGAGTTTGCGACGTGTGGTTCAATTAATGATTCGGTTCCTGCCACGGGCTGGGATAGTAATGGTACCCTGTCCTGAATTAGTACATTACTACAGCAGGAAATTTTTGTCATAAGTATGCTCCCGGATCTGGAAATGTCTGGGGTAATTCATTTTGCACCGGAGACCAGACTTCGTAACAATAATAGTTATTTAGCGAGTGGAGAGTATCCCATCTCGCTCAAAGCTTGTGTGGAAAAGGTTGTAGCGTTGAAAGATGCTGCTATCGAGGGAAAAGGGAAATTACCAATTTTACTACATTTTGATGCGGCTCATTACTCTGCCTATTTACATGGGATACGGGTACATGATTCCACTCCCTCAGGTGGAGATGATGCGGAAATGGAGGATCCCGAAGAGAATAGTGATGATGACGAAGACTTTGTGATAAAAGTCACAAGATGATTGTCTTTCACGTGAAGGAGATGTTGTAATGCAGGATTCCGGGCTGATTATGCAGACGAGTCAAGCTGGACTGGAGTAGTCAGTAACTTCGTCCCCTGAATCAAGACAATTACCCACCTACAGTTCTCACTCCCCGTGAGATCCAGATAATTGGGACGGTAACTTGGACGAGTAATTGCAACGTTTAAGGGGGTCTACGATACATCATGCCCTTAAACTTAAGATTGAACAAATTATAATCACGCATGACTCTCGGGTGTCAGAAGTGTTACATTTCCTGTCTGAAAATGCGACCAGATTATCGATTCCGGACCAGGAGTCGTTATTACGAGCAGACGTAAATAATGTAACGGAGCGTGAGTGGTATATGCAGCGATATCAAATATCCGAACCGATCCTCTACCAGTGGTATCACAAGGTCTGGCGGAATCGGTCAGATGCTGAGGAATTTTAATGCTAGGATCATCGGGATCGGAAGATTCCGACTATACTCCATCCCAAGAAATGAAGGATGAAGACCATGGTACAAAATATAGAGCCAAGCGACGATGTGTGAGAGATTCACCGATCAATCAACTGCCTCAATACCCAGATGGGGATATACCTAACCCGACCACAACCTCATCGGTGGATAATCCGCCCACCGATGATATTAGCATAACACCATCACTACGGGAATCCTGGAAGATTACCTGGGCATGGTTAAAACCAGACTGGGAATCTGCCACAAAACTACAATTTCCTGCCTTTGATGCCCCGATTGGGGTATGAAAAAAATGTACTTCCCGAAGGGCCCAGACTTTTACATCTTTTCAGATCATTTGAAGGTGAGGCTTATTTACTCGACAGTCTGGCATCGGATGTCTTAATTCCCTGACCTCGGGCTGGCAGGATAATTGCTGGTGTGCAATGATTGATCGAGGAAAACGTTCAGGTGTCGCAAATCTCTCAGTATTATGGTTTACTTAATGGGAGCAAAGAATGTTAGCTGTTCATGGACAGCAACAACGGAATGATATCCCAAACAGCTCTCATGAATGGGGACAATTACGCAAAGATAAATACGGAGGTAACACTCTCATTAAGTATTGCTCACCATCAATGGCTGGATCAATGGCAAAAGCTCTGTTATGTGCTCCTATTTTTAGCGAGCATATAGCAGTTATGGTGGAGGACGAAGTGCATCCAACCGATAGCATTGTAACTCTGCTCCATCGCCATCTTCAGTCGAAAGTGAAATTCGTTACTTATGCGAATTGTATCCAGAATATTGACACGGGAGACCCTGACGCTTGGGTTGTGCCCAATCAATACCTTCATTACATTGAACATGGCCTGGATATATAAAACGATTGCAATGAACAAATAAATCCTGATAAGGAGGGATCGCATTGTTATTAAGGGCAACGAGGTGGAGTCTGCTCATGGCGATCATGAGTATTTCACACAAGCTTCAATGAATTAATATGCTAAACACCGAATGATCAATGAAATGTTATATCAGAATCCGGTCCAAAGCAAGGGTTTCAAGGCTAACGCATCACAAATTTGTATATTATCACAAATGTCCGGGGTTTTAAAAAGGAAGATGTCCAGAAATCGTTTTCGGCTTGGCGACACCTCTCTAATAACAGACCAGTACTTATTTACTTGCTCCAAGATACGCACATGACAGCCCACACCGAAGCAGACGATTACGTGGGGTCATGGTTGCGGATATGGGGAGCGATGGGTAGAGGTAAACGCTTATCTTACTTGAGTGTTCATGCTGGAATGAGAGGACGAGTAGCTGTTACATCCTGACATTGCAGAATCAGTGTCTCCGTGGAATTTTGATCGATGGACACACAGATATACTTCGATTAATGGAATTCCATAATCTTAGTGGACATATATGCTCCGTCTGGGGACTCAAGGAAACGAAATATTTTTTCCCAGAAATTGGAAACTATTATTGCCTCTCCCAAGTTGCCTATCCTCCTGGGAGGAGATTTCAATTGTGTCGAGTCGCCTGTATTGGATAGGTTGGGTGGTCATCGTTCGGATAGGACTGAAAGCATGGAGCTCACCCGACTTATTGACACCTGAATTTATGACATGCACGAAATTGAATTGGAGAAGAAACTTTAGAGGTCCACCTAGATCCTACCGAGCATTTTACGTACTGGCGGGGACCCCAAGCTAGTAGACTATACCGGTTTTATCTTTCGTGTGATATCGCTTCCTGGTATCAATGGTTGGAAGTATCGGAACCCCCGGTGGTTTCAGACCATGCACAACTGATGATTTTTCTCCGAGGTACACGGGCTTCTTCGTGCCGTAACTTTACCTATCGTCCAACCTACCCATTTCCCGGATCTTCCGACTTATGTCTTCAACGTATGCTTGACGAATCTCTGAATGCAACAATTTAGTCGTGGAATATAGATTTTAAAACCATGGGATCAATTGGTTCATAAGTGTCAAAATATCCTATTCATGATTAAGAAGAAAGCGGCTCGCCGAAGGAAGCGGCGAGTGCGGCAACTAAATTTATATATTCGAAGTAATACAACATCGCAAAAACAATTGATTTCGGCCACAGGTACAACTCTTGAGTCCGATATAAAGGCCTGGAGGGGAAGCTGGCTTTATCGATCATCTCCTGATATACCATGGTAATTTAAACGGGCTTCGGCAAGGGATCGAGATCAATCGGTCACAACCATCAATGCCTCTGGAACAACCAGCTTTCCGGTGCACATGCCGATACCGGACAGGTTTGCTCAAACCTGGGCTGATATTCTAGGCAAGGAGCACAGGTTAGTTTCAGAGGGGTATTTAAGTTCACATCTCCACGAGCTGTTTCACGTACCGTCCGATCGGAAAGTTTCTCTCTCGGACAACGCTGATTAAGTGGCGCCAATTTTATAATCTGATGTCCCTCCAAGCGATTAATGAATTAGAAAGGAGGAAGCCTAGACGGGCTGAGTAACGACCTATATAAGGATTTCGCAGAAATGTTCAGCCTAATTTTAACTGCAGTTTTTAATCGGGTTCTGAACGGGGAAAATTCTCCACGGTCCTTTTTTCAGGCATTAGTCATCCCGCTTGGGAAAAAGGGTGACTCGTCCAATGCTCTTGACTATAGACCAATTTCCCTTCTCCAAACCAGTTACAAAATTTTAGCTAAAATTATAGCTTTTCGACTACAACGTTTTTTGGGTAAACTTATTGGGGATGCGCAGCAAGGTTTTGTGATGGATTGTCAGATGGATAAAGCGGTAGCAATGTTGATGGCAATTCTACATGATCCAAACATTTTACAGGCCCAGATCCTACAGCGTGCCTGACATTCTTTTTCTGGATTTCGCTAAAACTTATGATACCGTGGATCGCCGATATTTATATAACGTACTCTATCGCTTTGGATTTTCTGAGACCTTTTATTATTTTGCTACAGAGGTTACACGAAGGTACCACTGTGGAATTTCTCGTCAATCGGCAACTTTCCAAACCGTTACCTGTTAAATCACGGATACTTCAGGGTTGCCCGTTTGCACCACTTCTATTCATATTGGCTGTCGAACCTTTGGCGCTCGCTCTCACTCAATCTTCCTCCCTTCAAGGCATTCGGTTAAGTAACGCTGGAGATCGGGGAGAACATAAGTTCTCGGCTTCCGTCGACGACTCTACTATTTTTTCAGACGATCAGGTTAATTTACAACGGCCATGCAAATTGTGAGGCTTTTTGGCGAAGTGTCTGGTTTGCACGTGCAACCACACAAAAGTAAATTGTCTCTTTTTGACTCCTGCTATCTCATGTACAGTTTGGAACGACATTCCTGTGGTGCAATTAAATGAACGGTACGTTATCTGGGGTATGAAGTGGGGCATGCCAATCTTCCGGAAGTGAATTGGGCGTTCAGGATCAGGCAAATTCTTCGTCGGCTCAGTATCGCGACAACGCGTTTTACTTCAGTTACGGACAGAGTGGTTTTATTCAAGGTCAATGTAGTGCCAGCGACCATGTTTACCGCTAGAGTTTTTGACCCCCTGACGATGTTTTGAAGCGTTTAGGCCATTTGCAAAAACGATTCATTTGGAAGAACTCAACAGTAGGATATCCTGTGTCCCACAAAATATATCACAGGCTTTGTTATTCGCCCCGCAAGGTGCAGGCGGACTTGGCCTCATTTCTTTGTCGTTAGCTCTGTGTGTTCAAAGGATGAAGATAGCTACAGTTTGATTAATTGGTGCCCCGGATTTGTATCAGCGTGCATGGAATTTTTGGAGGCTTAACCATAGAGTCACTGACTTCTATCTCCACACAAAGGGAGGTCTTTTATCAGTCAATCTGCTTTTGATGGATCCATTAGTGGTGGTACGTTATCGCAGGAGTTGAATCACAGGATGGCGCCCACTCCAGAGCTAGTCCACCAGTTGAGTCTATACATTACCAAGTATATGCGAATTCTCATGCAGCGCATGGAAGTCAATATAGAGCGGCTAAACAGAGGTCTTCAGGCGTTAGAGTATGTCCCAGTCAAGGTCAATGTCACTAAGATCCCGTTTCACGATTTTTTCTTACCCACTATAGGGCTATTTGGGGCAGTTTCGGTTGGGCCAAGAATCCTTGGATTATGGAAGCAAATGCGGGGACGTTATTCCCTACCAAATACGATCGCCTAACTCAATCGACTATTTTATCTCTCAAGATATTAAGGAAGACATCTGACATTTTTGTGTGGCAGGTACCAAGTACTCCGGTGGTCCCTCACTCCAGAGCTAAAATAGCGAGATGGTTGGCTGCGATTGTTCTGGCTGCTCCACGGGTTGACATAGGACAATTGGTCGGGAGTCCACCTGCTATACGATTATTCAAAATAATCTAGAATGTCCCGAAGTACTTACAGGATACACGTGGCGCCTACAAGAGCCGAAACATCTTATTGGAACTCATGTCGGGAGGGATCCAGACTTACATCTCTTTCAGACGGATGGAGGGATTTATTGAACATTACCATCACCCATATCCATAGTGACGGACACAGGAATTTCATCTCTACTGACTACGGTAGTGTGTTATCCTCACTCATCACTACACAAAATGCGATGGCCCCTTTCGGATAGTACGGTGTTTTGGGGAATCCCACGAGCGATTCGAAAATAGTTCAAGAAATTTTATCACATGAATATTACGACCCGCCTGTCTGGAGTACTAAGCAAGTGGCAGACAAGTAGACACACGGATGATTGGTGGTTCTTTCTTCAAGATCAATAACCGAAAAATGTTTGGAAGCATTGTAATTTATAGACTAGCTATCAGTTATGGGCCCAGTACCGACTAGCGACAAGACAACTTAATACTTTCTACCGTAAAGAACTGTCAAAGACACCCTGTCCGATGAACCCACGTTGTCAAAACCAGAGGTCGAGTATTCATCACATCTTCTGGGATTGCCTCAATGCAAAACGAATCTGGTTAAAATGGCTCAGTCACTGGGTCGGGGAAGATTTTTCTGAAGCTGCTTTGAGCATCTATAAACCAGATATGGCTACTTGTTCGGCGCCTATCCCGGGAGATCGGATATATTCGGCGATGATGAACCGTTATGGTACTTCCATATCAGCATTCTTGGACCAGTTTCAGAGGCTGTGGTGGGGGTTCTGCAGTATTGTGACGACTTGGTTGTGGCAAATAAAGAACAGGATGATTTTTCAGCAGTGGAAGCGTTCACCAGCGGAAATATTAAGTTTTATATGGATCCAAGCAAGGGCCCAACTAGAAACGGCGACGACGCATGAACGGAGAAGCGTTGTCTCAAGAGAAGAGGGGATGAGAGTGCCGATTTGCATCCTGTTCGTGTTTGACACCCTACCAGCACCGCTACAACAAGCGAGTAGATGTTTTATGTCTGCAACTAGCCGTCCTGCCAACGAACCTGAGCCGATTTTAGTCTCCAGGATAAGATCTTACATGGTAGCTAGTAGTTAAACCCAACATTTGTTATTATTATATTATTCATTATATTTTTTAGCCGCCGCCCCCAGTTTTTGCACTTCATACTTTGCGGTAGCTTCCCATGCCACCTCCATCAGAATTTGCTGTAAACTCTCTCAATAATCTGCTAGCCCAAATTAACCCGCAACCAAGCCTGCAACCCGCACCGAACCCCGCGGGTTTAAGCCCTGCGGTGAATACGTTTTATTATTTGGCGCGGTGATTGTTTTTTATTAGTTTTTTTTATTAGGGTTCCACCCCCTTTTTGCTACGTGCACCCCCTGTACAATAAATTAGGTACAACCTACCGTAAAGAATGAAGAAATATCTATGTGACGTGCGCTCAACAGGCTTTTAGGCCCTTGTCCAAGTGCTGGCGTGTTGTACTGTACCGAAACAAGGGTTAGAGTTATGTAATTCTGATCGTTCAGAAACGACGTTCCAGACACTGTCCGTGTACCCACCTACATCACACATTAATACATATGAGCAATGCTCAGCGCGCATGCTCATTGAGCATGCGCGCTGTAATACATGTATTCATGTCTAAGGGCTGTGCATCGTGTAATATCGATTTCCCTTGGGTCGTGCCAAGGGCTTCGGGTGAAGACTCGCAGCATACGCACAACCTGCTATAACTGTTATGTATATTACTTCATCTATGATTTCGGTACAAATGTGCTGTTTTCAGAACACCTCATGGAGGTGTTCCAGAATTCCACGATCTCGGAACAGTAATGTGTCAAGCATCAATTTGCTTTGTCCAATCATGTGTCACTATTTTCAGTACAGAACGCCATCCCGGCAATTGGACAAGAGCCTTAACCGTCTTTGCAGCAAAAGGGAGTGCTCCTCAAAAGCTGACAATATTTTCTCTGCATTGACCTGCATCAGCTGATTCAAATGATAGACTTAAGGGGTGTAGTCACCAAAATTGAAAAAGCTAAGAGCTTTGAGGGCTATCAAGTAATCGATTAAGGCACGTTATTAGGCCAAAACTTCTGCTCTTTCCTCTAAATCTGATTTTAATTGAGTCGATATGATTTAATTCTCTTCCTGTTGACCCTTTATTGTACTTAAGTATTAACCACAATCCTCTAAAGGAAAGCCAAACCGCTTCTCATATGGCCACAAAGTTTTGTTAATCCTAAATTACTAGGGGTTTTGGGCCTAGCTAAATCAGTTTTGTTTAGAAAACTATCGCGTTCTCGTCAATTATAACAGCACGATAGTTTCTATTTATTTAGGAGGTGACTATGCTTAATTTTTTGGCTTAAAAATTGAACTTAGATGTTGTTCAACTGCAACAGGTTCTGGAGAAAAAAATAATTGGAAGAACGAATTATTATATACTCTGTAACAGGGCTGCTGTTACGCGGCTTACACTGTTAGTTTGCAATGAGGAAGCGTGCAAATTGTGTTGGACCAAATGTAATTTGGTCCTCCTTAGTTTACTTTAAATAAACTTAGGTAGAAAGTAATTAGTATATTAATTAACTAATTAATTATAACTTAAATATATATTTTATATATATTTAAGGTGCTTGAGTGCTAGAAGGTAAGTTTAAGAGTGAATATATTTATGGTTGGTTAAGAGCTACCTAGTATAATTAGACCTAGACTAATCATAGTAACATGTAGTATAAAACTGATCTAATGATTTTTTTATCATTAGATGACTTGTTAGAATCGATAATATCAGAATCTGTTCTCAAAGTGGATTATGACAACTTATAATCCAATATTCACATTTCAGGTATTAAGTCTGGAATTGAACTGTGATATTCCTACTCAAATCACTTATGTAATGGCACCCCATTACATCACCCCCCACTCAAGCCGGTTGGCCAATAATATAATGTAATAGTGGTCAATCGAGTGGTGGCACGTGTTGGTCATAACGATATTCTGTTATAACTCACCAAAAGTAAACTAATGGTCAGCAAACGCAGCGGCGCTCTTACGGGCACTGCTGATACTCTGGAAACAGACATCACCTCTGCATCACGCGCGGAGGTGTCGTCGAATGCCGACGCTTCGAATATAGCGTCGAAGCGCAAGGCAAATCCGAAAGACCGCTTGTCTCTCGTAGTAGACGCTGTGGAAGCAGTGTCTAAAAGAGGGCGGAAAGATGTCGCGGATGCAACATCTTCCGTGTCACCTGCCGCAAGGCGGGTGTCCAAGAAGAAGTTCAATGACCTCTTCGGAAAGTCATCTGACTCCGAGAATGAGGGCGAGGACGATACCGTCCCTGTCAACAACTCTAGTGAGGTTAAGCCCGCTAGAACTGCTTCGCCGTTAAGTGATGGCGAAGTGGACTCTGACGCCGTCGATTACGACAGCGACAACTCAATGAAGCGGTGGTATGAGGAGCGCAGGGCTCCTCCTGGACCTCGTCATTCGCCAGGTCGTAGCGAAGACGACTTTGAGATGACAGGTGGTGCTCCACCTGCCAAGAAACATCGTGCGGGAGCGGCTTACGCTGCTTCCGATTCACTGTGTCGTGTGGAACGTCATGTTCCGTACGAAGTGGGGTTCTGGACCCCAGCATGGACGCTTGCCATCGGAAGTGGTGGTCACGTCAAACGCGATTGTCAAAATCCATTGTTTGACATCAATGCGCTTGATGATTGCGAGGACCTTCGCAATCGTCATTTTGATCGTAGTACTGACGATAGACGTCGGTACTTCATCGACCTTTTCTTCCAGGCTCGTTATTACACGAACCGGAAGGGGTCGCAAAAGAATAAGGACGACAAAGACGCCCTTACTCAGAGTTGGAATGCCTTTGTTGACAATTACAACAAAGGTCCCGACGAGTATGTGAAGAAGGTTCACGTAAACCGCGAGCGCTTCTTAAAGTACTCACGCACAGGTAAAATGGAGTTTATCCATTTTACTTGCATCAAAGAGGGGTTCTCTTGCGGGGTTCCTTCGAACATGAAGTGTCCGTGTTGTCCCGCGGGAGCTCCTCGTCTAACCGAAAAGGAGCTGAGAGGGTACCGAGGTTTCTCAGTACCCGCTAATGTTAAGAGCCTTATCGACGCTCTTAAAGCATCGGAAGCTGGTACCGAAGCTTCGCAGCCACCAGCACCTAGTGTTGGCGTGCCGCCCACATCAACACCTAGTGTTGACGCTTCTTTTGAGTTCGAGGAGAAGTATCCTTCTCGAACTCACGCAGGAGGTCAGGGGCATCCGCCCTCAACACCTCAATCGGTTCCCAAGAGTCAAACTCTTGGGAATATCCCAGCCTACGCACCAAGTACTCGGTACGCTGCCCCTTCTTATAGGGAACCGAGCGCTTCGAAAGCAAGCGCTCGAGAATGTAGCGCTTGTTCCCCTGACTGTCAATCAGGGGCGGCGGGGGTTGATAATTCCCTCGGCGTTGTTGTTGCGGAGCATGGTTATCAGCTCCGCAAGCTTGAGAAGCACTGTGACGCTTTGAGCGGGGACATGTGCCACTCGATGAAAACGTATCGTTATCATCGGGACGAGATTCGCGAGATTCTCGACGCGCAAGTCGTGATGCAGAAGAAGAGTGATCTTCTGATGCTCGACGTTGATCGTCTAAAGTCGGAGATCGATCGACAAAAGTCGGAGATCGATCGACAAAAGTCGGAGATGGAAACTCTCCAGGCTTCCCACCATCGGTTGGAGACCGATTACAAGTCTCTTTTGGGAGACTTAAAGAAGCACGGCATTCGCCGTGGCGATGCGTCTCGTCCGAAGACGTAGACGATCGGTACGGTTTGAGTCTCCCAACGTAAAACGTTCGATGGAGGCGCATGGCCGCGGGAATGTCTAAAGTGTTGGCATTCCCCTTAACACCTTGGACCTTAAAGGGCCCAATGAACTTAGGGAGCAACTTCCGTGTAGGGAAGTTGCTAATTGCATGTGTAGGCAGATTAGTTGTAGATAACATGACTAATTCACCTTTTTCAAAAGAATTTGTGTTCTTCCTTCCATTCTTATCTGCATTCTGCTTCTGCTTGTCAAAAGCGGAAGCAAGCGCGTCTTTTACATAGCGTATTACAGCTTGACGTTGTAATACGAATTCATCTACTGCTTTATTGGCAGTGGATGGGTTGTTTTCATTGTCTGCAGCCATTGCTGCCGACACATATTCCGCATAAGCGGTTTCGGTTTCCGAAACTGCTTGAGTTTCTTCTGTAGTAACAGTAGAAGACTCATCAGTTTCTTCGCAAGTTGCAACTGCAGCTTGTGCATCGACTCGCTTGGAATTTGAGCGGGTCCCTCCCCCACTTAAATTTGGCGTACCGCCAAGTAAAGCCGGGGTTCGTGGATGCCGTAAGGCATTCACGTAGAACGGTGTATGCTTAGTAGAAGCATGCACCGAGTTATTAATTTCAAACTCAGTGAGTGGCAAGTAATCGCTCCACTGCTCGAAGGCATGCGTGTAAGAACGCAGCATGTCTCCGAGAACGCGGTTAACGCGCTCAGTCTGCCCATCCGTTTCCGGATGGTCCGCGGTTAACATCTTCAACTGCGTGCCCAATAACGAGAACGTTTCTTGCCAGAAACGTCCTGTGAATCTTGGATCACGATCCGAGACTATGTTGTCCGGCATTCCGTGTAAGCGGAATACCGTGTCAACGAATATCCGCGCCGTTTGCGCAGCGGTGACATTCGCTGACACTGCAGCAAGATGAACCATCTTACTGAAGCGGTCTACAAAGACTACAATGCCTGTTTCCCGACTGTGATTAGCCGGAAGACCAAAGATAAAATCCATGGAAATGGACTTCCAACACTCTGTCGGAACCGGCAAAGATTGGAGTGGAGCCTGCGCGGATTGTGCAGGCTTGACGCGCTGGCATATCTCGCAAGCGCGGACGTACTTACGTACCCATTTATATTGGTTACGCCAGTAGAAATCACGTGCGAGAGAAGCATACGTCTTCTCTCGACCCTGATGCCCCGAGATCGATGCATCATGGTACTCATACAAAATTTGATGTTTGAGATCATCGTCGTTTGGAACGACAATGCGGTTAACATCATCTTTGTCTGTGCTGTAAAGCAACAGACCATCGTGCAATTGATAACGATGCACGCATGCGCGAAGGAACTCTGGAAGTTCCTTGCGCTTTCGATCAGATTGATCACTTAGTTAATCAATCAGTAGGCGAGTTTCCTCGTCTGTTTCGTACGCTTGACGTACTTGTCGCACAAGTGGCGACGACAGAGCAGTGCAACGTATTGCGTTTGCACTGGTTGCTTCGATTACAGACGGTTTCGTCTCGTAATCGGGGCGTCGTGATAGCGCATCCGCTATCACGTTCAACTTTCCCGGTTTATATTCAACCGTGAAGTTGTATTCAGCAAAGAATGACAGCCAACGTGCCATTCTTTGAGAGATGTGTGGTGAATTCACGGCCGTGCGTAACGACGCATGGTCCGTGTAAACCACAAAGGGTCTATCTCCTAAGAGATAGATCCGAAACTTCGCCAGTGCATACTTCATGGCAAGGAGTTCCTTGTCATGCACCGGATAGTTGCGCTCGGCTGGGCGCAGCTGACGCGATTGATAATAAATCACGCGATCACAATCATCGTGATCACGCTGCATCAGGGCGCAGCCGATGGCGAAATCGCTCGCGTCGCAAACGACGTGGAACGGTCGCTCGTTATCGGCGATTGCCAAGACGGGAGCCTCAGTCAAGCTACGCTTGACTGCATCAAACGCATCTTGGCACTGGGTATCCCAGCGCCATTCGACATCTTTCTTTAATAATTGAGAAAGAGGTCAGATCAGACCGGCATAGTTGCACGAATATTTGTGCAAGTATGTCGCCAGTCCGAGGAACTTTCGAAGTTCCTTGACGTTAGTTGGCGGAGGCCATTCAACAATCACCCTGATCTTTTCTGGATCGGGGCGTACCCCATTCTTGCCTACAAAGCAGTTAAGAACGGGTATCTCGGGTGCACCAAAGGTGCACTTCTTTAAGTTCGCATAGAGCTTGTGCTTGCGCATAAGCTCTAACACCTGACGTAGATGTTCTTTATGAATGTCTACATCAGTTTTGCCATGTTCAGCCTTGCTATGGATGAACACATCATCAAAGTAGCTCGGCGCGAATTCTCGCACCGGGCGCAATAGATGTGTAACGCATCTGTTGAAGGTGGCAGGGGCATTTCGAAGCCCCTGCGGCATCACAAGCCACTCCCAAAGCATACCGCTTGGGGTGCTTACAGCCGTGAGAGGGATATCCTTCTCACGCATGAGGATTTGGTAGAAACCATCCCTCAAATCGAGAGCACTGAACACGGTGCTCCCGCTCATGCCATCTATGATGACATCTTTCCGCGGTATCGGAGTCTGCGCCGGTACCGTGGCTGCGTTCAGCTTATTAAAAGCATGAACGATTCTCCACCCATCAGTGGATTTCTTCACACAAAACGTGGGTCTGGTGTGCGGTGAGCTAGACTCCCGCACATGTCCCGCCTTACGACGAGTTTCAAAGAACTCGTCGACCGCTTTGACCCGGGCACGCGGCAATGGCCACTGCCGCGTGACACAGTACTTCGTGCCAGGCACGAGATCAATCTCGTGCCTAGTTCCCTTATCTTTAGGGAGCTCACAAGGTACTTCTTCTGGGAATACGTCAGCGTATTCCCAAAGTACCTCGTAGTACGGAGAAGTCGCCTTAAGCGACTCCCAGCTCTGCGCTTCAAAGCGCTGAACTTTGGTTTGATCACTGGGAACGAGTTCGTTCTCAGCGTTCTTTTCATTGGGAACGAGTTCGTTCCCGATGCCTTCTAATTGCAAAGTGGATATTCGCTCAGGAATATCCACAACCTCATCAGATGCGACAATGACGCAGATCTGTTCGATCTGATCAATTTGCAAGTTCTTTACGAACTTCTTCCAGCTCAAGGCTGGAAGGGCCATCACCCCTGAACTTAAGTTCGGAGGGTTGTCAAGTGTGAGAGACTGGGTAGCTAATCCGGTCTCTGTCTGCGTCAGGACGTTGATCGTCTCGACGGACACAGCTGCGAGATCAGGCGCACTTGTCCGATCGGTGGCACGGTGATCATCACTCGTGCGCAAGGCCTTCTCTTCATGGTGACCACTGTCTACCATGTTGTTCATGCACTCTCGACTGTTCTTAGTCGTGAGTTCTTTATTTTCGACAGGGAAGTCGTTTGCTTCCGTGACGGTTTCATTTTTTTCACGGTGGGTGTTTCCCACCGCGTGTGCATTCTCTATACCACGACCGTCATCGGTCGTAGTAGTAACTTCAACACGGGAGTGCTTTGCGCCCGTGTTGCGCACATTACTGACACGCAACGACTCGTTCGTCGCGTGTTCGCGTCCCTCTGGACTCTGATCAGCGGGTGTACTATCCGCTGACCTAGTCGGATCAGGTCTGGTGGTGCCATCGCTACCCACCAGACTGTCTGACACTGCGGTTGTATCCTTAGATACAGCCGGGTTACTCACAGGGTGATCAGATCCTGTGAGACCGCCGCAGTCGATTGACAGGTTAACCCAGTCGATCGTTGGTTGATGCTTGGACATCCAAGGGATGCCCAAGATGACATCGAACTTGTTGTCAAGATCGAGGACGATGTATTCATCCTCGAACGACAGTTCGTCTAACTCGAGGCGTGTTCGAATTACGCGCTTTGGTATAGTCACGGTTGCACCTGTTGCTAACCGGACTGACAACATGCTTCTTGGAGATTCAATCTCCTCGAAGTTTAACGACGTTAGTACCTCAGTTCTAACGAAATTATTTGACGCTCCTGTGTCAAACAGAGCACGCATGGGGACTTCGATTCCATGCGGCTTAACTTCCAGGGTGATGAGAGGCTTCTCTTCACCCTGCACACGTTGACAGGACCTAGTCCCGTCTGGGGCTATTATCCTCACATGCCTGATGTCGGCATGTGAGATAACCCGTCCAGTAGGGCACCCCGCCCCTACTGGTTGGTGACGTTTTTTGCATCAACAGAGAGTTGCCCCTGTTGATGTCGCTTGCCAGCAGACTGTCCAGTCCGCTGACTGCGTGGTGCTGGACGCGGCGCCATACATTCATGGGCGTAATGGTCCATTTTCGCGCATCGATTGCAGCGAAGGAACTTCTTGTTCTTCGGTTGCCTCGGAGTTGAGGCAACTGCAACCGATAGGTCCATAGGTTCTGGACCTCCTCCGCCCGCATTCTGACGCGGATGTGGGTGTCTCGGGACGAAGTGTGAGCTTCGTCTCGATTGGAAGTTTTGGTTAGTATTAACATGCTGCGTTGGCGGCATGTTAAAGTCGAAAGGTGCTTGCGCTTTCCGACTAACCCCAGCATGTGCTGCTGAGCGACGCATGCTGAATTCCTCCCGGGTGCTTTGGTCTATAGCATCGCTTAGAGTCTTTGGGGGAACCCTGTAAAGACTCTGTTTGATGGGACCGTCATTCAGTCCCTTCATGAAGGCGGTGACCTGCATGGCAGGGGGCACCGGTTCATATACAATATTTGATAACAAATATTGTATTTTCTGAGCGTACGCATGTAGGCTCAGCTTGCCCTGCCTGAGTTCCATGAACTCTTCACGGCAGCTAAGCTCCATTTCTGGAGCTTCAAAGTTGTGTTTTAGCTCAGCTTTTAGATCCTGATACGTCAGGAACGCAGTTTCATCAGTGGATCTGCGGCTCATCGCCCATGCCCTGGCGCGACCGCCTAGGCATGTGGTGGCGAAGTAAGCTTGTGAACGCGGGTCCACAATCTTTTGCGCAGAGAGGGCATCTTCCACCTCTGCGAACCACCTACGAAGGGGTTCACCCCCTTCGCCAGTAAAGGGCGGAATCCGCGCCTTTACTACTTCAACGCTCGCA
>MIQA02022006.1:0-16368 GCA_001887855.2 Sclerospora graminicola | reverse complement strand
GGCTTAACTTCCAGGGTGATGAGAGGTTTCCTATCACCCTGCACATGTGGACAGGACATAGTCCCGTCTGGGGCTATTATCCTCACATGCCCGATGTCGGCATGTGAGATAACCCGTCCAGTAGGGCGCCCCGCCCCTACTGGTTGCTGACGTTTTTTGCATCAACAGAGGGTTGCCCCTGTTGATGTCGGTTACCAGCGGACTGGACAGTCCGCTGACTGCGTGGCGCCGGCCGCGGCGCCATGCATTCATGGGCGTAATGGCCTATCTTCGCGCATCTATTGCAGCGAAGGAACTTCTTGTTTTTCGGTTGCCTCGGTGTCGAGGCGACTGCAACCGATAGGTCCATGTTAAAGTCGAAAGGCTATTGAGCCCTTCGACTAATCCCAGCATGCGTTGCTGCCGAACGCATGCTGAATTCCTCTCGGATGCTTTGGTCTATAGCATCCATAGAGTCTTTGGGGGAACCCGATAAAGCCTCTGCTTGATGGGACCGTCATTCAGTCCCTTCATGAATCCAGTGACCTGCATGGCAGGGGGCACCGGCTCGTATACAATATTTGATAACAAATATTGTATTTTCTGAGCGTACGCATGTAGGCTCAGCTTGCCCTGCCTGAGTTCCATGAACTCTTCGCGGCAACTAAGCTCCACTTCTGAAGCTTCGGAGTTGAGCTTCAGCTCAGCTTTTAAATCCTGATACGTCAGGAACGCAGAGCCATCAGTGGCTCTGCAGCTCATCGCCCATGCCCTGGCGCGACCGCCTAGGCATGTGGTGGCGTAATAAGCTTGTGAACGTGAGTCCACAATCTTTTGCGCAGAGAGGGCATCTTCCACCTCTGCGAACCATCTACGAAAGGGTTCACCCCTTTCGCCAGTAAAGGGCGGAATCCGCGCCTTTACCACTCCAACCCTCGCACTAGATGTGGGCGTTGTAGGTTGCGACCGTAATATTGCGGAACGCACCTGAGTATCGACATACATCCTCTTGAAACGGGTAACCGTATCCAAGGCTTCCTCCGGGGTTTTGGGGTGACAGCTCACGATCGCTGGCCGTCGCCATGACAGCCGGCGGCTCTTAAAACTTCGTTCCGCTAGTTAACTAGCGGAGCGCGTCAACAGTGGTCGTTCAGACGGACCACAAAGTGCTACCAGTTGTAACAGACTAGCTGTTATTGGCTTACTTGTAAAATTATTAGTGCAGGAAGGCGTGCAATTGAAAAGGACCAAATGTAATTTGGTCCTCCTCATTTACTTAAGATAAACTTTCAGGGTAACTAATTAATTAATTAACTAATTAGTCACTTAAGTTATATATATATATTAAATAATTAAAGCTAAGGCCACGTGTCTTGGAAGAAGTAAGTTTAAGAGTGAAATATAGTTATGAGTGTTAAGAGCTAACTAGCTATAATTAGACCTAGACTAATTCATAGTAACATGTAGTATAAAAACTGATCTAATGATATCTTTATCATTAGATTACTTGTTAGATTCGATAACTGTATCAGAATCTGTTCTCAAGATGGATTACAACAACTTATAATCCAATATTCGCATTTCAGACATTAAGTCTGAAATTGAACTGTGATATTTCAACTTATAAATCACTTATGTAATGGCACCCCATTACACATATGGCTAGTAGCTCCGCTATCTAATAACCATCCACTCGAATTGTAGCTCGATGCCATGAACGATTGTTCGTCAGATTTCTTCTTGTCCGGTTTCATCCAGCAGTCTTGCTTTTTGTGACCAATTTGTTACAACCAAAACATTTTCCCGAAAATTTGCATATTTTTCCCTTTAGGCCGAGTCCCTTTTCCGTTAATAACCGGAGTCGTTCTGAGAGCAATTTCGCTGCTCTCCTTTCTTGAAATTTCCACTTATTTTCGATGTAAGATTTCCTTAGCTTGAAATATATCCAAGCCAGACATATTGTCCAAAATCTTCACAATTTGGTCATAGTCCTCTGATAAGCTTCCTAGTAGTATCACTAGTTGCCCCGATGCTGAAATCCCTTGTCCAATTGCTTGCATCGACATGCTAATTGGATCAAATCGCAAGAAATGATCCATCAAGTCGCCACCCTTTTCTAACTTGAAATCATGCAATTGTCTTCTCAGTTGAACTTGATTATGCACGCTTTGTCTTTAGAAAAAACGTTTTAGCGTCTCCCCACGCTTCCGCAGTCGATGATGCAGAACGGACCATTGGCATAAAATGTGGACTTATCATAGTCGTCACAATTGCACTTGCCTTCGTGTCATTGATTTCCCAAATTTCATCACCCCTTTTCAGGGCCTTCATCGCATCCAAATGCATCAACAGTCCTTTTCTCGCTAATTTTATTCGTGCGTTAAACACCCACACGAAGTTGTTCAATTGTAGGTTTATCCATGCGAAAAACTCCACAAAATAGCGTAGGCGAAATAGTCGTAAAGTCAATGAAAAGTTCCACTTTAATTTGAAGTTGAAGTTGTCTTGCTTTGTGTCAATGTAGTCAAGAACGCGTGCAACCTTCCCAGTATCCTTCAGTCAGCGTAGTCCAAGGCAAACAGAAACAGGGACGTAGTTAATATAAGATATATTAAAAAGTGATTAGTTTCCTAGTTCGCTCAACCATACATGGGAAGTGTGTTCGCTAGTTTTAACTCCTACGGGACCTTACTGTAACTTCTTGGCACTAAATTTAAAATGGTCTAAATTAGGAGAAATAGAAAAAATAGGTACTGACCTAAATTTGCTTTCACCAACATCGTAATTTGCCGAAAACATTTTGTACTTTTCAAAAGTCAACTGTTTTGGTGATATTTCTACACTCGTTCTTGAAAGCCAATTTCGGATGTAGTTATTTCAACCCCACAGCTAGACGCAATTCTTGTAGCTTTGGATGCGGTACTGCTTTCGTCAATAAATCAGCTATCATATCTTTGGTCGTGATATAGCTTTCTTGAATATCGTTTGTCTTGTTCTTTGACGAAATAAATTTCAATCTCACGTCTACGTGCTTGATCTTTGAGCTGCCTTCTTTGCTCTCGATTACTTTTATCGCCGCTTGATTATCATTATTATCCATTCGCAAAGTCATGGGCTTTGTCACGTTTAGTCCAATCTCTTGCAAGAGTTCTCGGTAGCCCAGCATTTCGACTTGAATTTTTGAAGTTGCGTAGAATTCTGCTTCCATAGTTGACAATGAAATTCCACCTTGTTTCTCACGCATCCAGCTTACAATGATCCCATCCAACGTGATTACTCCTCCAGTGGTCGACTTTCTATCATCTTTGGCACCCGCGAAATCTGAGTCACTAAAACCTTCAATCTTGATTTCTTCACCAGTACTTTCGCCAGTCATATGTAACTTCAAAGCTTTTGTACCTTTAAGGTACTTCACGATACGCTTGGCCAAGTTCCAGCCAATCATTCTTGGGGCATGTGTCCGCCTAGTTGCCTTGTGAACAGCGTATGCTATGTCTGGTCTTGTGCAACGCGTTATCCACAGTAGGCTGCCGACCAGTGATTGAAAGGCCTTGATTGTCACGTTTCCAGATTTTTGTAGCTTTTCTTCATCTTGTAAGTTCAGATCTTCATATTCTAACCAAATAGGAACCTTTAGCGGATTGGCCTCCGCTAAGTCGTAATCCTTTAATACATTGTCAATCATAACTTCTTGGTCAAGTGCATAGCCCTTGGTTTCATCATATGCCACACGCATTCCCAGAAATTTAGATACCTTTCCAAGGTTCTTTATTTCCAACATTTTCATGTCCTGAAAGAATTTTTCCACCAAAATCGCATCCGTTCCCGTGACTAGTAGGTCATCCACATAGACACCGACTATCGTAATCCCTTCTTGTTTGTTCGTCACGTACAAGCTGCAGTATCTTGTTCCACAGGCGTCCTGCTTGTTTGAGACCGTATAGCGTTTTCTTTAGCTTCAATACTTGTGTGTTGTGTTTGTTGTCCGAAGTTTCTTCATTCATCTCCATCCCTTTTGGTAGGAAAAGAAAAATTTCATGTTCATCTTCACTTGCTTTCACATAAGCATTCGGGAAGTCCCCATGCTTTGCGGGGACTTTCCACATAAATGCCATAGCTAGGATGATTTTCACTGTGCTCATTTCGATTACTGCTGCGAACGTGAGCGTGTAATTGACGCCGAACCTCTGTTCGTTTCCACACGCGACAAGGCTGGCTTCATACCTTTCAATTATTCCGTTTTCGTCCATTTTAGTTTTGAAAACCCATTTCGTATGCAATGGCTTGCAGTCCTTTGGCATATCCACGACTTTCTATACGTTGTTTCTCTCGAGAGCTTCAATTTCTTCTTGAATGGCCGTTTTCCATTTATCTCGATTACAACTCTTCATTGCTTGCGAAAAACGTTTTGGGTCGACTTTGGTAATCAGATTCACAGTGCCTTGATTTTCAGTCGATAGTTCTTCTTTTTCGTCTTGTTCTGTTGCGTTCGTCACTGGACTTTGCCGTTTTGCGTAGCCCTTGTCTCGTGTCTTTTGCGCCCCCATGTTTTTGGTTTCTTTTTCCCCTTAGATTTGGGTCTTTCAATCGCTGGATCTTGCTCTGCAACTCCTTCTAATTCTTGAATTTCAGGTAGATTCTTCTTAATCGGCTCGTTCTGGGCTTGGTCTAGTGTTTCAATATTTTTTTGTGTTGTGTGACCACAACCTTGCGTTCCAACTTCAGTAGAACCTTGAATCCCTTTGTTTCTTCGATTTTCCCAACAATGATACCCTCTTGAGCTCTGTGTGCGAGCGAATTTTTCCAGGGTTGCGATACACCGTACAAGGTGATCCAAAAGCCACAATTTCGCCGAGATTTGGAACTTTTCCCGTGAGTACCTCGATCGGAGACGCGCTTTTCGCATTTGCTTTTGTGGGGCTTCTGTTACTTATGTAGGCTGCGTATTGCACAGCGTCGCCCCAGAAAGCCAAGCTTAATCCACATGAAAAGATCATGCACCGAGCCATATTCATAATGGTTCGGTGCATTCTTTCCGCTTTTCCGTTGCTTGATTGGTTTCCGGCTTCGCTTAGCTGCCTTGAAATACCTGTATTCTTGCAAAAACTATCCAGATTCTTGTATTCTGCACGTCCGTCGGTCCTCAAAACGTGTATCTTGCAATTATATTGTCGTTCAAAATGCGCCATGAAATGTTCAAATTTCTTTGCCGCAACATCTTTTTTTTTTGACAAAAATACCCTTACGCAATTGGACTTGAAATCGACAAAGCTTACCATATACCGATTTCCAAATCTGTCCTTGGGCGTAATTGTCCTTTCAGTTCGGAGCAGATGACTCCACCGATCCTGTCCGTAGGCGCAGTGGTTCCACTATCCCTTTTCGATCGAGAATTCTTGGTTTGCTTGCCTTGAGCGCAAGTTAAGCAATTTAATCGCCTGAGTTAGTCACTTCGATGCCACGTTTTGGGTCTTTTGCAACTCTTTCTATTGCTTCCTAGTTCAAATGTTCTAGGCGCGAATGAAAATGCATAAGCGTTCCTCTCTGAATATCCGAACCTGTGTCGTATTCTTTTTCGCTCGATTCCAGCACAGAAAACACTGTATCTTTGACCTCTTTCTTTGGTAGGTCTACTTTCACATCAACCGAAAAGACTTTGTTAATCCTTTCGATATCAAACATGACCTTGTTTGACGATTATTGTATCATCATTCAACTTCCGTGTCTGTAGACCATTTCGCACCCCTTTTCTTCCAAAAGACCATAAGAAATGATGTTTCTCGCGAGGTTTTCCACGTAATATACTTCTTCAATCCGAATATTATTCGTGACTTCACCGGTCCTTACTTTTATCTGTATCCATCCTTTTTTGGATACGTTCAAAGTCTTCCCGTCCGCTTGAAAACACGCTCCACTCAAGTTTTTTGCATCTTGTAGAAAACTTAAGTCATTCACGAGGCGCATACTCGCACCAGAGTCCAAAATCCACTTGCACTTGTTCAAATTCTTGCAGTCACTCGAGATGGTCAGGGTGAAGTCAATCTCTTTCTTACTGCTTCCCTTGTTTCGACATTTCTCTTGTGCGTGTCCAAATTTTTCACAGTTTCCGCATTTTTTGGCCTTCGGCTTGTCTTCAACATAATTTACCGTCTCGTTTCCCACGTATTTTTGGTTTTTGCTGTCGTTTTCGACTGCAGCGGCAAACTGGCACAATTCTTCTGCCTGCCTCGGGAAATCCGTCCTTGTGTGACTATACTTAGCCATGAGGATCATCTTCAATTCAGGGGATGCATAATGCACTACATTTTCAAGCACCAAACCTTCACTTCCTCCCACACCTTCTGAAATCGCTACCAGGTAAAGGTAGTGCTCGTTCCAGCTTCTTCTCGGATGTTTTTTTTGCTTGTGAATAATTTCACTGATTGAGCCGGCGTACTTGTGGTATGGAAGGCATTCAGCATCTTGTTCATTATGTGCACCAAGGTTGGATGCTCCTTCCACCAAAAATCAACTTGCCGATTGTAATACTTTTCGGCTGTTCCAGCCAGGTAGTGTCCTAAGAGATCAACCTTGATCTCTTCGCTCCTTACGTATCCACATGCGGATTCAGCGATCGAGACCTGACGGATGAATCTCGTCCCCCATTCTTTGAAACCAGCGCCGAGCCCACGATACACTTCTTTTCCATCAAAAATTCGGATAGACAATTTGCAATCTTTAGCTGATGGAGTCTTGAACATCTGCGGTGGCGCTAGGTTGTAGTTCTGCATAGATGGCGCCCTCATTTCGGGCGGATTAAATGCTTGTCCTGGTGCCGGATTGAAGTTTTGCGCCGCCAGTCGACTTTCATTAATGTTTCGATAGTTGCCCTCGTACGCGAAAGGCTTCTTTTCGGGTTGCTGTCGAAAGATGCCATGCTCATCTTGGTTCCCATCGAGTTGTTAAACCCGTAGTCTTTAATATTTACGTTTGTCGATTCTAATTTGTCTAATCGATCCGTAATTTTTTGCAGCGTCTCTAAGAGCATAGCTCCTTCTGCTCCAAAACCTGCTTGAGTGGCCTCCTTAGGCTTCTTTTCCTCAACCTTTTCGCCTCCATTTGGGCTCATAACTTGTTTAATTGTAGGTTTATCCATGCGAAAAACTCCACAAAATAGCGTAGGCGAAATAGTCGTAAAGTCAATGAAAAGTTCCACTTTAATTTGAAGTTGAAGTTGTCTTGCTTTGTGTCAATGTAGTCAAGAACGCGTGCAACCTTCCCAGTGTCCTTCAGTCAGCGTAGTCCAAGGCAAACAGAAACAGGGACGTAGTTAATATAAGATATATTAAAAATGATTAGTTTCCTAGTTCGCTAAACCATGCATGGGAAGTGTGTTCGCTAGTTTTAACTCCTACGGGGCCTTACTGTAACTTCTTGGCACTAAATTTATAAATGGTCTAAAATAGGAGAAATAGTAAAAATAAAATTTGCTTTTACCAACATCGTAATTTGCCGAATACATTTTGTACTTTTCAAAAGTCAACTGTCTTCGCGGAACGAGTCTGCAATACCGGTATTTGGGCTCATAACCATATCAATTAGTGGTTGTAGGATGTAAATTGTTGTTAGAACATTTCCCATCTGCTAATTTTGTTCTGTTCCGTTGAGAACATTTCCCTCATTTGTATGATTCGTTCAATTATCATGCTCTGACTACAGTGCTGGTTTTGCGATTTAAAAACGGTGGTGGAAATGTCCGAAAAAAGGTGGTATAGAGAAAAGGAAAAGCACACGAAACCCACAGGATCGTTGATTGATTCTGAATATCGAAACAATTAATCCCAAAGCGTAAAAAACGTATGTACACAACTGCTCCACGTTATAATAACGTGGAGTATATATTTTTTTCAGACGCACAATAACAGGTTTTTACACCCAGCCCTCACGCAACATCACACAAAAAGCTCTTCAACCAGCAACCAGCCACTTTGCCTTGCAACAGCATTTCTACTTGGTCTTTTTGGAGGGCGTGGGCAGCTTCTCAAGGTAGCGGAAGTAATCGTCGAGGAACTGGAAGTACCATGGTTGATCGAACGTGCCACGGAAAAAGTTGCACGAGATATTGACCTCCAATAGCAGCACGCCTATGTTGGTGAGTGCCACATCCCAGCCACAGAGCGGCACATCCTTCATCAGCTTGTAGTGCGCCTCCTCCGCGAGCTCTTTCATCTGTTTGATTTCCTTAATCACGTGGCCCGTGATGGGCACGCCAGTGTCTGGATGGTTAGTGATGTCGTGTCCAACACTGAGATTTCCACGAAACATGTGATGCGGGCCAACGCGGTACCAGTGCGTGGTGGTGGAGCCTTTAAGAATCTTGCCTGACTCCATGTCCACGTCGAACATGATGGACTTGTGGTCAGTCGGAGCGCCCGCTAGACCGGCACGAAACACGCAGCTGAGTGATTTGACACCGTTTCCACCATCCTTGAGTGCTTCCGCCCCTCCCAGACCGTGACGGGACGCCGTGATGATGCGAAACGTCGACAAAGGCGACACTTCTGGAAGAAGTTTTTTTAGGAAGGTCGAATTGTCAAGCTTTTCTTGAATAATCCAGTCTCCACCGTTTACTGCGTTCTTAAAAATGAAAATGCCCATTCCACCTTCCTCGTTGCGATCCTTGATGACCAGTGAGCCGGGTGTTTTTAAGTAAGGTGACACGGCGATACCGTTCTTTTCTGACTCAATCAGAAAGTCCCACTTGTTTTCCATGGCATACCCTGGCGAGTTGGTCTTGAGACTGTGCAAGCTTACGACGTGACAGTTGACACGCCAGAATGCAAACCAATTCTGGGGGCACACTAAAATCTGCGTAAAAGTGCGCAAGAATCGTTCAAGGATACTCCCTTGCTTGTTCGAATATTCCTTAGACAGCTCAAAAAAGGCACCGATGGCGCACAGCCATGGGTACACAAAGAGCAAGAAAGGGAAGAGGATGAGACGAGAGTAGCACAATATTGATAACGGAAGACCCGTTCCTGGTATAGCGACGTTGCGCAAGTTCGTGACCAGATCTTTGTAAAAGCTTGGGTGACGATAGTGCGGTTGGCTCCACAGTGGATTTAACAGCGACATCGAGTACAGGTAGGTCTTCGCATGTAGGTCGTCGGAGAAGAATGGACAGTCTGCATAGCTGCCACGACGCACCCAGTAGTACAAGAGTGAACCGTAGAAGCTTAGTACTGTTTTCGTGGTTTCAACGCCAGCAGAAACGATGCCCAAGACCATTTTATTCTTATTTGCCTTGCGTGCGGCAGAAGGAGGAATGGATGGTTTATGAGGGTTGCGTTTTTATTCTGCACCAGCCAGTGAGAAGCGATACACCAGTTCCAGTTCCACCGTTTTTAAGTACATGTACTGTAAGTTATACGATAAAATAAGATCATAACAAAAGGAGTACAGTAGATAGGGAATCGCTAATCGGTAGTACCGATTAGCGATTCGGTACCCTAAATTAACCATCAATTACTAATCAGTACCCTGTTCACATGATCGGTTGCCATCAGCCATACCCGTGAGATAGAAATGAACGAACCTCCTTGATGTCTTAACGCTGCTTGTGTATTCTGTATAAAACATGACAAGTGCTTTGGTGTGCAACATGTCGGATTATCTAGATAAATAGCATTGAAACGATTGATTATCATACTTCCCACCGTACTTGACACATCATAGCAAAATCGACCTTACACGTAACAGCTGCGCCATATTTTTTTATTCCTAGCAACAAATTTAGCTGCTGTTGGCTCCATGCTTAGAGCGACTACGTCTTAAGGTCCTGGAACGCATTTGACCACCGAAAGAATACAACTCGTTTTCTAACGATTGCGCAAATACTTCAGTAACTGAAATACTTCTTGTTTTTCATTAAGAAACATATCCGGCTAACCGCGACTGCACAGACAAAAGAATGAGCGTCAAGGTGAACTTATTCGCCTTCACCAATACTCATTTTCATCGTTCAGTTGTTAGAACCAGCATTTGTTCTTCACTTTTTTTGAAGGGTACCGATTGTAGAAAGAGAAGAAAAAAAAAAAAAATATAATGACATTATGGGGGGGGGAGGGAAACCACCCCAATCCTTCAAAGAAGCAATTGTGATTCCCCTTAGGAAGAAAGGGGATTCTCAAGACGCGATGGATTACAGACCGATCTCGCTTCTTCAAACCAGTTACAAGATTCTTGCTAAGGTCTTAGCAACGCGACTTCAGACCTTTTTAGGCAAATTGATCAGTGATTCCCAACAGGGATTCGTAAGGGGGCGTAGGATGGACCGCTCGGTGATAATGATGATGAATGCGTTAGCAGATGCACGGCCAGACACGGATCTTAGGCTAGAGGACAGTCGAGGAGTACTACTGTTGGATTTCGCCAAGGCGTACGATACAATACACCGCGATTTCCTGATGGAGGTACTGGCCAGATTTGGTTTCTCACCGGAATTCATTTTCCTTATGAAACAATTACATGAAGGGACGATAGCAAGATTTTTAGTGAACGGCATGTTGTCAGAGCCCATTGATGTGAAATCCGGAATCAGACAAGGATGCCCGCTCGCCCCTCTTTTGTTCATATTGGCGGTGGAACCATTGGGATTGGCGTTGAAACAACACACCGGACTCGAAGGATTAACGATTACAGGAGGGGATGGATGCAACTATGAACACAGATTTTCCTCCTTTGTGGATGGTTCGACAATTTTCTTTAGACATGGTCATCAAGCATTAGCGGCGATGAAGATCGTGAAGGACTTTGGACGGCTCTCTGGTTTGCAAGTACAACCAGCTAAATGCAAGTATATTTTCTTGGAGAGTATACCGGTTACTAAGGAGTGGTATGGTATACCGGTATTACAACCGGGTGAAACAACCCGGTACCTGGGATATCAAGTTGGAATTGGAGATACAGGGAGAATAAACTGGGAGGACAGAATTCGGGCACTCCAACGGCGGCTACTAACGGCGGCACAGTGCGGAACGTCAGTTATAGAGCGGGTAACACTATTCAACGCGATAGCAGTGCCGGCGATACTGTTCACAGCAAAAATTTTTGCCCCGCCACAAGAAGTGCTCCAGCGGTTAATTCACTTGCAAAAAAGGTTCATATGGAGAAGACAACTACAAGTGGAACCGAGCAGACACAAGATGTCGCCGGCGTTGCTGTATACCCCTAAAGCTGTTGGAGGACTAGGGCTAATTTCGCTACCGATTGCAATCCACACCTTACGGGTGAAAGAGGCGACTTTCTGGCTTTTGGAACTGAAGGACAAATACTCGCAAGCATGGAGGAACTGGGGAGGATTATTTCATGTGAAGTATGGGCAAAAAGGACTAACCCCACTGGAACGTCGTTGTGCACCTTTACGCAGAGATGCCTGGTCTGCACAACAAAGAACCACAGAACAGCTTCAACAATCGATTAGCCCAGATCCGGAAACAAGGGCGGAAATACAAAGGTACGTAACTAGGTGGCTTCCTACCATTCTAACCGAGTGCGATTGCCAGCTGCAACAGCCTAGCAAATCGGTGCGGTGTGGAGATGAGTTAACATTAGAGGTCAATTTACAAGAGATGAAATGGCACAACCACATGCCGAAGCACATACAATCATTCTGGGGCACCTACCAATGGGCGGATAATCCGTGGATACGCGAGCCGTCAGGATTTGCAGTACCAAGAATAAAGTATGATCGAATTCCGCGAATGAGCATTCGAGATTTACGGATTCAAAGGACAAGCGCAACTTCTTTCACATGGAGAGTACAAGGAAAGGAGAACAAGGGGCATACCAGAGCAAAAGTGTTGAGATGGCTGGCGGTACTAGTGTTATGCTCGCCCAGAGTTGGCATTGGTGAAGTCATCGGACGCCCGCCCCAACTAACACTCTGGAATCACGATGGAGCACTAGTAAAAGTCCAATGGGCTTTGGAAGATTCCCGGACTATTCAAGGAATCTGCCGAGACACGAATTGCAGGTATAGGTTTGGACAGCAACAAGATGGACTTTACTGGCAGAATCTAGATGCGATGGGAGACGATCAGGATACAATCAGAAGAGTGGTGTTCGAAGCCAATCCACTGATCCACGAGATGCCTTGGTCCGTTACGGAGAAAACGAAGAGTAAAGCAGTCAGTTACCAGTTGCGGCGTTCCTTCAAGGGCTTATATCAACAGTATGTGGCGCGACCGCTACGACAGATAATAGACAAATGGACGGCTAAATGTGCAACGGACCGAGTAGCGTATGAATGGTTAGAGCAACCACCAGAAGGGTTGTGGATTCACCACAATACGATAACGGATTACCAAGCATGGACGATCTATCGCGCGGCTACAATGCAGCTGAACGTCTTTTATGATGGTTATGTTTCGGCGCGGAGATGTGCTATAGATTCAGAGTGCACATCTCCGGGGAAAGGGGTATCACATATAATGTGGGGGTGCCGAAGAGCCCAGGATTTCTGGGCACGCTTGCTAAGTCATTGGTTTGGTGAACGAATAAGTGGTGAAAACGTGGAGAAGTATCAAAGACAGTGCATGACACGCCATCCGCCGCCTATATCGACACATTTGATGCACAAATTAGAGCAAAGATGCGGGGAGCAGGCAGAGGAGTGTGCAGAGAATTTGAACCGAGTGTGGTGGAGTTTTTGTTCTGTGGGTATCACAGCGCTATGGCAAATGCGTAACGATAGCGTACACAAAGGAATTCAGAGAACCAGGCCAGAGCAGACAGCAACAATGTGGAAAATGGCCTTGGAACAGGTCAAGGCAACGGCAGAATTCGAGGCCAAGGGACAAAACACCCGAGTGCGAGGTATACAGTTGAAAATATGCATTGAAGTGCTGACAGGCAACGGACGCAGACACCAACATGATCAGCGAACGATAACCCAGTATCCGATAGCGGACTACACGGCTAGATCAGATAGAAGTCTACAGACAGTTCTCAGGCAATTCGTGACAGCTAATAGTGTTTAAGACTAAATAGACTGTTTTTTTAAAAAAAAAAAAAACCGATTGTAGAAAGAGCGGGTCTGGGTCGATTAGCAATAATTATGTGAACAGAGTACTGTACTGATAAGTAGTAATTGATGGTTAATTTAGGGTACCGATTAGCGATTTCCCCTTTAAATTACCTGTGGTTGCAAACCTTTTCATTTAGGCCTGTAAAAGGTGTACATTTGTGAAGTATGTAAGTACCACGTTGAAGTGCTGATTGTGCACATTTCTTTCGATTCGAACGCTTCTGTAAACACTTTGAGCATGAAATACAGCTAATAAAAAGATCACTGTATTTGAAAAGCTCCCACCTCTGCGTTAGCACAGCTAGGTATCGTATTTCTTGGAGATGATCCCCTAAAATTTACTTTTAAAAATGACGCCGGTAAGTCTTGCTAACTTGAAGTGACCATTGCATCTTCACAGTCAAGATGCAGAGGAATAGTGGCGCGAGCGGCGTCAATCGTTGGCAAAGAAACGTCTTTCGAGAGCGCTTCACACTGTACTTGACCTAAGCGCTTCGTTGAGGGATGAGAAGTAGCATCCGGTCATGATCCCAACTCTATACACTACGAAAAGGATCATGACCGGACTTAAGATGCTATCAATTAGGGGAATTTACGCTGTGCAACATTAACACGGGGCACAAGTACAGTCGTATTGAGCAAGCATGCACGGGTATGTAGTTATTTCAGTGGTTGAAAATGTATTTGAAAGTAAATAGAAAAGAGCTGCCATTGCATCGATGCATATATGGATGAAGCAAACTTCATGCACGTTACGAACCTGGCCATGTGATCGATGACGCGATTTAGTACAATGTTTCATATTCGGACCACCCCATGCTGTGCAAGCTGCCCGACGATGGGGAGCCACGTAATAGCGGCTTCAATACGCAGCGCCGACGCTCAAGTTGCGGCAGAAAGATCCGAGCTTTTTCGCCTGATTCGAGTTTAATGTAGATTGCTTCGTCCGTGATGGACGAAATCGTGCCAGTGTAGTCTTCATGCACGAGGGGCATCGAAATATGGACTTCATCTCCATCTTCGAATATATAATCGCCGCTAAACAGCCGTCGTCGTTCAAGCTTGAAAGAAACTGTAACAAAACAATACAACGAATAGTGTGAGCTCAGGAGACAAAAACCATGCAGTACACATCGTGCTCTATATCCTACGATTGCCATTGTTCGGTGAGTGGTCAACCAGAAACTTGGACGTAGTTTTTCGGTCATTCAAGATAGTTGCAATGTCGGCACTAATATCGTTGAACGGCAAGCGAACTGCTTCGAGTGCGAGCAGGTTGGACATATCAATTGGGCATGTCTTTTTCAAATCCATTTTGCGTCGCTTGATCATCGAGACTCCTTGAGTCTTCGTTGGGGGCTCCAAAACTTCACCTTCTTCCTCTTCGGGTTCCACGGCCTCGTTTCGATTTTTATTGTCGGCATTACCTGACGGTTTTTCAGTACATTCCTTTCTATTGAACTGTTTAGGATCAGAAGTCTTGCACTTATCTGGCATCATTGTCTTTCCAGTATTTGATAACACCTTCATCTCTGCTTGGAGCTTGGCCATGACAGCATCAACCTTGTTCAGTAATTCTTCCTTCAGAACTTGCCGATCATTCTGCCACAAATGATGGGCACGCTGTACCTCAAATTGATAGAGATCCTGTCCGTTTTTCAGTTGCAAATTCTTGTGAAGTTCTGCCATTTGTAAGAGCCGATTACGCTCCTCTTTAAATGCAGCGACACGACGGCAGAATTCCGCGAGCGTGCCGTCTTCGACCATTTTTTTCTTCTGTTCCAGTTCTGCCATATGCTGATCAAGTCGTGCACGTCGTTGCTGCTCTGTCATTGGCTCTGAGGCCAACGAAGAGGCCGAAGTCGACGAATTATTTGATACATTGGACAAGGAACGTTTGCGTCTACTTCCATTCACTTCTCCCTCTATGTCGACATCTTCGTCGTCTTCATATACCGACTGTTTCTTGTGACTTGTCTGCGTCTCCTCTTCTGTCTTTCGCGCATGTTGTTTACGTCTTCGTTGTCGACCTGAAGGAACGTCAACATTGTGACCAGCGGAACTCGCGTCCGTATCGGCACCGTCTGATGTGGAATCGGCCGTCGAGCTGCGTGTATCGCGTATACGTCGACTTCTTAGCCGAGATCCTGTGCCTGCATCTCCGTCTTCGGGGTCGCGTGAGCGCTCGCGACGACTGGAACGCTCCATAAAGAGCGCTTTGAGATTTATTTTAGAAAAGATTAGACTAAACAATAAATTGCGAAACATAACGTTAATTCAGTTTACTTTCTCCTTCATGCAATTTTCACTCCAACCATTTATATTATCCAGTTATAAAGGTATGCTATTACAGTACACAAATCTTTTATTACTGTACAACTTCACGTACAACCTCACATGTACTACTTCGAAGTATTAATATATACAGTATGATGAAACATAAGTACTAGTAATAATAATTTTAGGGAGCCACTAGGTGCACACCCCCTTTTTGATACGTGCACACCCCTGTACCATAAAGTAGGTACATCGTACAGTAAAGAATGAAAGAGCAGCTTTGCAGAGCTTTATTCAAGGCGTGGGTCTCCTTCCGCTAATATCTATGATTTTGAAGACGCTCTAGCTAAATTAGAAAGAGATAAGAACAAAGGATGCAGGTCAAGAAAACTTAGCCGATGCATAACCATTGAACACTTGTCATATAAGTCTTTTTTGACTGGCAATAAAATTGCACCAATATAGATTTAGGCAGCATCTAGAGGTATTGCGTGCTGATCAAAATCTGACTCGGCGTTACAGAATTATGTATTCCGTCCGTATTCGGAATACTCTTTTGTCTATTTCAATTAAGATATCCAGATCGCCCGGACGCAATTGTTTAAGCTATGGGTCTAGGTCGTCCGAGCTAAATATTTTCATTGTAAGACCATCCAGTAACCTATTATCAACAAACTACATAGCGAGCATAAAATCGTTCATTCTTCCAATTATATGCTTCTTCTTGTGCACATCTAAGCTCAATCTTTAACATACTTTAGAGGGTTGTAGCTCATTACAAAAGAGGGTCGAACAATTTACTGGTAAAATCGAAGCATTAAAGCATATCGACTTCATAAAAAGCAGATTTAAAGAAAAGAGCATAAGCTTTGGCCTATTAATGTTCCTTAATTGAATTCTTGATAGCCCTCGCAGCTCTTAGCTTTTGTATTTTTGGTGACTACACCCCTTATGTCTGTCATTTGAGCGCCTGGTAAGCACCAAGAAATTAGCTTGATGCAGGTCAACGAAGAGAAGATAGTGTCCGCTTTTGAATCGTTGGACTC
>MIQA02022005.1:0-20404 GCA_001887855.2 Sclerospora graminicola | reverse complement strand
TAGTAGTATAATCAAGGGTGGCACCACGGTTTTTTTTTGCATCGGTTTTTTAAGGTTTTTTTTAATAACCCGATGAGTTGAAAATCCAGAAAAATCAGGTTTTTTGGTTTTATCCGTTGCGCAGTCCGTGGCGCAGTCCTTGGCGCAGTTCTCTGCAGTAGCGCTCTTGCGAATTATGATTCCTATCATGTCCGACTTAAGCGATGATGTCGTGTGTGTATCTAGGCGAAGTGACGTAGCAGATGATGATTCGGTTGTTGAGGTGGAGGTTCCAGACGTGGATGAAGCAATCGAGTCCGTCAGGAAGACAGGCCGGAGGCAGAGCATGGTATGGGGATACTTCACGGATGTTGTGCAGCCGCAGAAGCTGAAATCAGCGGTATGCAAACACTGCCGACATCTCATCAATCATCACAAGAAGAGTGAGTCTGCGATAAATCATCTGAACAAGTGCCCCGAGTTTCGTCACGTCATGAACGGACTCGAGATTTCGGAGCGCCCGGATTGGTTTATGTCCAACAAGAAACCGGCGTCCAGGCGCAACATTGTTAAGGCCATGTCGGTCTCTGCGTCATCTACCGCGGAGTACTATCCCTCGGATGAAGAAGGCGACCCTAACGAAAGTGATTAATAAACCAAAAAAACCATGCCCTTAAATCGGGTTTTTTAGGTTAAACCAAAAACCCGATGAACTCGCAAAAAAAATCGGGTTTTTTCCACCCTTGAGTATAATGTAGTCTAATTTATCTTAACTATTAGCTACTATAAATATTGAGAATCTAGAATGCAAACTAGGCTCAGCTTGGATATGGCACAAGTCCTGTTTCACCACACATGGTAGTATCTTTTTTTCATATTTGGGCGTAATCTGGTGCGGGTTCCTGTTCAAATAAGCTCTTTATACTAATCTGTAGTCGGATCCCGTCCACCCTCGTCGAACCTGATCTCCTCTCAAATGCTGCCACTGATTCGATTTGGGCTCGAAATTGTTTCCATATAAATTCGAGATGTTCATAAGCGTTTTTGATCTTCCCTTGGAAAACGACTTTATTTCGGAGCTGCCAAAGTCAAGCGATGGCTACTCCACAAGCCCCTTTTTTAATGCGGTCGAAAACTGAGAAGTATGAGGTGTCATACCATCCATGTCTCGACATCATCGCCTCTTCTATATGTCTACCTATCTGAGGGGCATCTTTCTTTATAACCGCGTCCATATATTCCGACAGATGATCCTCGCTGATGGCAATCCCTAGCCGATGTCGAATGAGACGGGTCCAAAATGCCCGAGCACTCTTACACTCCAGAAAATGTGAAACGTATCCGAAGTCAAGCCGGAGCAGCGTTCATCAAAAAAAAAATTCTACTCGGCGTCCCTCGCATATAAAAGGTATTTAATTGCATAGTCAACACCTTATACATGACCCAAACCTGGTAATCAGACAAAAGATTATCATGCTCCCATACCTGTTTCGGTTCTATATTCTGTAGACTTGTCCATCACCGATGCTGCTTACATCGTCTTTTTCACTTGAACAGGAGCGTGCCTAACTGGGGGCTACACTCTTAAAGTATGGCATCCGAAAAGACCTCCTGACATGATACCATAGCTTCCACAACGGTGTGGAATCGTCAATCGACCAACCAATCAAATGTAGGTCTGGATGTGGCCGAAAGACAATAGGACACTGCTGAAGCTCCGTCTCGATATCATCCTCAATGTGTCGACCGGAGACTATCTTTTCAGGAGATAGCATCTGGTTGTTGATGCGCAACAAGTGTCTCCTCGTTATCTACTCTAATTCCCTTAACCTGACCGGGACGTAGCAATTCCCAATGGAAGCCTTCCAACTGTTTCGGTCCACGACACAGTTAAATACAGGGTGGTTCACCAATACAGTGACCAATCTCAATTCGTGGGGATGCCAACACAATAGCGCCCAGCCATCTTCCCAGCTTAATCCTTGTGTGCGAAAGCCCTTGCACCCCAACTACCTGCCAAGCAAACTTAGTCTTTTTATTTGCAAATCCTGAATGGCCATCACAGGGATACGATCTTTTTTCCGAGATAGGAGTTCCGGCACGCGTAATTCCGAAATTACTTAGCCAGAACACTCGTACAAGTGAAAGCATTAGTATTTCCTAAGAAATTCTCATACTAAAGTCCTTCAATTAAGGTTGAATAACATTAGCGAAAATACTTAGCCGAAACACTCGTACAAGTGGAAGCATTAGTATTTCCTAAGAAATTCCCATACTAAAGTCGTTCAATTAAGCTTGAATAACATTAGCGAAAATACTAGCAAAAAAACTTGTACGAGTATATATTATTTAAGATTTTAAAAATAAAATATATCTCCAAAAAACGAAATCGAGTCTTAGTATCCACGGATTCGATGCCCAACAATAGGTTCCCCAAAAGGGAAACATGTGTTCTGGAAGGATTCCATGATATTCGTGATCATCACGACTCTTCTATCATAGCACTGTGGTAGGTTAGATCCATTTTTGCTGACATCGTATGGAGACAATCCGCCAAATGTATTTGCGTGTATTGAGCGATTCCGTCCCGTTGTACTGGGTCTGGACCGATCGATTCCGATAATTCTTTCCGAATTCCGCCCGATAGTCCACGTGGAAGATCACAAACTGCCTTTAAGGTTCTATGGCCTTTCAGCGGGGACACTGCCGGCCGTCCTTCCTTTTCTGAACAAAAACCATTACATCTAACCATCCCTGTTGTAATGCATCCGGGGCCGCGATTAATCATTGGGAGGTCAATTTAAGGCGTTGTATTTTAATAGCCACTGGTGTGGAAATCAGACCTACCCCTCCCGCCCCTTTCGGTGTAAACAGTATGGGAGGAGAGATTTTATGTCTACAGTGAACGCCGTTAAGCCGCTTGCACCGTATAAACGTTTTCTGCATATGTAGGAGTTGAACCAGAACATCTCGAGAAGGTTAAAAAACGTGCGGTGTGGAGAATGGAGAAAATAGCAATTAAATTAAACAGTTGTATCCTCTCTACCAGAGCTGTGGACAATTCGTAGCTGTTGCCAGTCGTCGTTTAGCTGACTGAAGGCGGAGACTGCTCCCAATTCTGCCCATCCAAACTGATTACCGAGGTATCTGACTGTTCCGCCAACCGGTAAAACCGGTATCCCATACCAGTTTTCTGGTGCCATAATCGCATTTACTAAGACAAATTTGCTTTTTACCGTTTGGATCTTCAGGCCCGCAAACACGCCAAAGCGTCGGACTACCTGGAGCGCAATAGGGACTAAGCTTGCATGCTTGAGAAAAACTGTAGAATCATCAACGAATGCCGAAAATCGGTGCTCCACAGTACTATCCCGACGTAAAGGAGTGATTCCTTTCAAAGCCGAATCCTGTGATATCGCTTATGCTAAAGGTTCAACTGCTAAAAAAAAGCAGGGGCGCCAGAGGACATCCTTGACGTATACCAGATAAAACATCGAGTGGAGCAGAGAAGTCATTATTTACAAAAATTCTGCAGCCGTGCCCAGGTAGAGCCTAGCCATCAAATCCACAAATTCATCTGAAAAACCAAAAAGAGAGAGTATCGTAAGTAAGAATTGTCGATCCACTGTGTCATAGGATTTACTAAAATCTAGAAAAAAAAACTCCAGCACTTTGATCCATAGCAACGTTCGGTTTGGTCTTGTAATTGTCAAAAGTAGCCATCATGAAAACCACAGCCTTATCTAATCGGCGTCCCGACACAAATCCATGTTGGGAGTCCCCAATGAGTTGGCCAAGAAATCGTTGTAACCGTTTGGCGAGAATCTTCGCAAAAATTTATAACCCGTCGTTAATAGCGAGATTGGACGGTAATCCAATGCGTTGCTGGAGTTTCGTTTATTGGGTAGGGGAATTGCGACCGCTTTCATAAAGGATTGCGGAGGTGAAGCGCCTCTTAAAACGTCATTAAAAACACACTAGAAGATCCACGAGCACTATCGAAAAATCTTTATAGAATAATTTCCAAGTCCATCATGACCAGCAGGCTTCCGGTGATCCAGGCCCTTGATTGCCGAATTGAAGTCCTCGTCCGAGATTGGTGCTAATAAATCCTCATTCTGCGCCTCCGTGACTTTACCCCCCTCAGGTATTTGCATAAAACTCTGCACCTCTTCAAATAAGCGCTACTGGGTACATTTCAATGATTTTCTCCCTATAATAGGCTGTCATGAAAGTGCGAAACGATTGGTGATAGACATACTATCCGGAAAATGTAAAATACAAAGTTGAAGAAATGTTTGTAACAGTCTGGTTTCTTTCCCACACTGCTGTGCGCTTAAATAACCATCGAACATCCGCCGCTGATCGATGAAGACGAGATCCACGACGAAATCACCTCTCATTCTCTAGCGAGAGCGCAACTGATGCTATAAAATGATTACGGGTTCGAGCATTGTCCTGTATAATCTTCTGTAATTGATGCGTGCGCCGTTTCTTCCTTCTGGACAAACGATTTCTCCATAAATAAAGTGCATCTCTCATAAAATCCACCCAATTATCACATGTGCTTGCATCTCTAACCATATCAACTCTAAGAAAAAAGTGCCCCACAAGTGAATGTTGAATATCCTCCGAACGAGAACCATGATAGGTGGGTATTCGCGGCGAATTATGGCACTATATTCGATCGGTTCCTTCATAAATTGCGTTACTTGATTATGGTTATGAATAGACCAGTGGTGTGTCTACTACAACCCATGCTACCCATGATCGCCAGTTTCCGTGATAAAGAATCCGTCTAAATGGCTAGCTTGTCCCCCTCGCCAATAAATGAAATGCACCGTGGGGCCTTAATCTGTCTCTTCCAATGCTGATCCAAGCAATAATCGTGCATCCAACAAGTACCAGTCATCGGCTAATCTTTAAAGGACAACACTTTCTGGTTTTGTTGAACGGTGACCACCGAGACGATCCAATACCGGTAGTTAAAATCGCCCGCTAGGATACAATTGTTTGATCGCCTAGATAGTGTATGTCGGAGGACTAGAAAGAAATCCTCCTGGGACTTGTTATGACTGGAGGGGCCGTATATATTTACGACCTTGCACACATTCAATTGTACCGCGATAAAACAGTGCGTCCAATCCGTAATTTTCCAGGGTGTTATGTTAGAAGCTACATCAGGTCTGACAAGGATAGCTACACCTCCTTGTTTCTTTCCAAACACACTCCAATAAGATAACGACACAGCCGACTGATAATGCCGCAAACGTTAGCCCATTTCTGGGCCACATCTTCTTTATATTATTCGGTCGTGATATGAGTTTCTTGCGGGAGAATCATGTGAGGCTGTTGCCCAGACCTCTCTGATCTCCTCGCACGTATCCAATTTTATATGTCCTGAGAAGTGAATCCTCTGGCGTTTTGGCTTACAATCATGTAAGTTGTCCCGGTACCCGGGTATTCAGGCCTTGATCGTCCCGCGTTGAACTCCAGATCAATAAATAACCAATGTTTAGTATAAGTATCTAACGAGGTTAGGTTAAAATATTTATTATCCGTTAAATTTATCCCTTAGTAACGATTCATACCGGTTCATCGGTACTGTCTTCTGCCGACTGTGCAGCATTCGCCGCCGCTAATACTTGAGCGGAAATCGTAAAAGATGTTAAACTCTTCCAACTCGACATAGCACCTCGTTCCACCGCATCAACACAATCTGCATGTTCTGGGGAAATTGCTACCGCTTGTAAGTGGCGTTAAAAGAGCGTCACAATGGAATCCATCGGGTGATAATCCAGGCTAAACAGTGCCGCTACTTGTTCAGCATACAAAACACACAAAACAGTCCTTGAGCAAGTAGAACGACCTGATTTGGAGACAACCACTTTAAAATGAAGCTTCTTTCATATTTCAATATCCGTAATCTAGTCCATTCCTGTCTGCTGTTAAGAATTGCCAATTTTTGAGCTGGCGACGTGACTTGGAAGTAACGATCTTCCCACGTTTGAAACCACGAAGCCGGAATATCTGCTAAGCCTCGAGTCTTGCCAGATTCCATCATCGCAGTCCAGCATTGCTTCCTCCACTTCTCTGTAACTTTGGTCATAACACTAGTATGTAGACTCTCCAAGATGTAATGAGTGCCTGGGATATCCTTAAGAAGATGTAACAGCCGGTTTACCTCGAATTTGGCAGCTTTCTACCATATTATTAGTTTTGCTAAATCTATTGTAGGGAACGCACTACTGGTGTTGCGTTCCCAATCATATTTCAGCTGATTCCAGGATGCTAAAAATTCTGGAAAGGATACCTCCACTTGGCTCCCGTCCTTCTCGCACTCTTGAAAATCATCCAGAAATTCCGGCGCAATCGGTAGATCGCCATCAAATGGAGGGTCCATGTCAACGTTCTCTCGTCGGCAGAATCGTTTCGAGCTATAGCCCCTATCCACTAAGTCAGCTGATTCCACTTTGTCCTCACTGGCCAATTCCGTTAGAAAAAACTCGGATCCAGAAGGCTGTATCTCCGAAGGTTATAACTGTTCTGGCTCGGGTTGACAGTCCCACCATATTTTTCGAAACCATTGATGTAATATGGGTTTTGAGATCTGGTAATCCTGGAGGAACCAGGTGCGTGTAGTCGGATTTTCCAGATCCACTCGTAACATATGTTCTTGTTCTGGAAGCGAAAGTTTACTAACCGTGTCCGTGAGAAAGTGTAGAATTTCACGCATTCCGTGGTCTCCTGTCCCAATGATTTGGTGGATCTCACATTTCAGAGCATGGTGAATCGTAGGGTCGTCAAGGCGATTGAAAATATCCTTAAAATCTCCTTCCCAAGAGTCCGGGTCCAAGATTGAATATATTATTAGTGGTTTAGAGTTAATAACTATAATTAAGGGAGCCACTAGGTGCACACCCCCTTTTTGATACGTGCACACCCCTGTACCACAAAGTAGGTACAGCGTACAGTAAAGAATGAAAGAGCAGCTTTGCAGAGCTTTATTCAAGGCGTGGGTCTCCTTCCGCTAATATCTATGATTTTGAAGACGCTCTAGCTAAATTAGAAAGAGATAAGAACAAAGGATGCAGGTCAAGAAAACTTAGCCGATGCATAACCATTGAACACTTGTCATATAAGTCTTTTTTGACTGGCAATAAAATTGCACCAATATAGATTTAGGCAGCATCTAGAGGTATTGCGTGCTGATCAAAATCTGACTCGGCGTTACAGAATTATGTATTCCGTCCGTATTCGGAATACTCTTTTGTCTATTTCAATTAAGATATCCAGATCGCCCGGACGCAATTGTTTAAGCTATGGGTCTAGGTCGTCCGAGCTAAATATTTTCATTGTAAGACCATCCAGTAACCTATTATCAACAAACTACATAGCGAGCATAAAATCGTTCATTCTTCCAATTATATGCTTCTTCTTGTGCACATCTAAGCTCAATCTTTAACATACTTTAGAGGGTTGTAGCTCATTACAAAAGAGGGTCGAACAATTTACTGGTAAAATCGAAGCATTAAAGCATATCGACTTCATAAAAAGCAGATTTAAAGAAAAGAGCATAAGCTTTGGCCTATTAATGTTCCTTAATTGAATTCTTGATAGCCCTCGCAGCTCTTAGCTTTTGTATTTTTGGTGACTACACCCCTTATGTCTGTCATTTGAGCGCCTGGTAAGCACCAAGAAATTAGCTTGATGCAGGTCAACGAAGAGAAGATAGTGTCCGCTTTTGAATCGTTGGACTCCCTTTTGCTACAAAGACGGCTAAAATTACTGTCCTTTTGTGCGCACGTCACCTTTATTCTTTTACGGAGCGCTGTACCTATTTTATGGTACAGGGGATGTGCACGTATCAAAAAGGGGGTGTGCACCTAGTGGGTCCCATAATTAATCTAACTAATCATACAAAACATGTAATATAAAAACTGATCAAGTACTCTTACTAGTAGATCCCTCTTGAGTCGGTTATTGTACATCCGATCGGATTTCCTTGTGGATTATAATAACCTTTAATCCATATCATATTTCAGATCGCAAAGACTGAAAATAAACTGTTGATATTTCAAACTTAAATATCACTTATGTAGATGGTGCCCTAATTAAACATTGTTTCCAAGTGCCGGAAATGCGTTTTGTACTGAAAAATAGTGACATATGATGTGGACAAAACAAATTGATGTTTGGGTACTCCCTCCTCCTAATAAGTTACTGCCTTATACTTTTTTAAACACTGAGATTAAGCTCAAAAATACTGCTTTTTGTTTATTAAATTACATCAAATATAAAAGTTTTTTAAGGGCTTTCATTTGATGATTAATTGGGGTTTTAAGCGTTTTGCTAGCTTAAGTTGCAGTACCAAAAATACCTTCTAATATTGGAGTCATTTGACGGAGCACCGGTAGATATAAAACATCCGCTCCAGCCTCTGTCGACGAAGGTGATGGTAACGGAGGAACCCAGCTCGGCACTGATACATGTTATTTTTTTGTTGGACGATTTTTGGGTGAATGCGAAGTGGTTATAGTTGGAGTACCCATAATGCTATTCCTTGTGAAGAAGAAGGATTTGACTGAAAGACAACGGCGAGCGGTGTACGAGTTTATATTAACAGCTGCTATAAGGCATGCCAACATTCGAGGTACTGTGCGCTCTTTATCTCAATGCATAACATCAAGCGGGGTCCGGTCCGGCACATTGATCTGAAAAGGCCTGCGAGCAAGTACTGTACTCTCTAAACGATGCCATGTCTACCTTCATGAGCAAGTACTATATATTTTATATGAGATTTCAACCTTCACGAGCACCTGGAAAGGAGAGAATTCTTTGCGATCGACTGTAGCACTTCATAAAAAAATTAGACAATAAAAATGGGACGCTAAAAAACCGTGAATCGGACAATAACTTTGGGACGGAGGGAGAACATTATTGTTCCGAGACCCAGAATACCTCCATAAGGTGTTCCGGAAAGAGCGCATGTGGCAAAGTGACTTGCAAATTAATTAACGGGAAGGTATGAAATACATTCGGCCAAGGGTGCCTTCTGATTGGCAGAAAATGCGGACCAAGGGCGTAGATGCCGGATGGCAGTTGCCAAGCGTATCCACCAGCGGCAGAACGGTGTCAGGCAGGGAATCGAGCCAGATGGGTGAGATCGAGATGTTTGTAATTGGGCTAGCTGGAGATGGCCGGTCCGGATCAGGGTGAGCCGGATGACCTCAGATGGTGGATGACCGAAGGGCGGATTGTTTGGAAGCTGTATGTGCGAAGGGTCCTGAAAAGGTTTGAGCTTTGCAGAGACGGATGAGGCGCCAGAGTTGACGCGGAGCTGCTAAGGAGGGGTTAACGCCAGCGGTCAAGTGAGCTTATATGGATGGCTATCGGGTCGAGCCCGTTTTTTTGATGTTGCGGTACACGAAGGAGTATCCAGGCAAGCCGGTTGGGTTTGGTGTACAGTACACCAAATATCATCCGGCCGATCCGGCTGGGTTTGGTGTACAGTACACCAAAGATCATCCGGCCGATTCGGCTGGGTTTGATGTACAGTACACCAACGAGCGTCCGGTCGATCCGGCTGTGTTTGGTGTACATTACACCATAGAGTGTCCGGGCGATCCGGCTGGGTTTGGTGTACAGTACACAAAGGAGCATCCGGCTGATCTGGCTGAGTTTGGTGTACAGTACACAAAGAGATCCGGATGAAGCTAACTGGACTATTTCAGTTCTAAATTTGCTGTATTGGCCCTATCCTGTTTTTCGGTATAGGTTTAGGACTACCATGGTTGAAGACTACACAGTCCGCGCACGCCTAGATGATCCGGGTCCACCTCCGGATCCTGATAATCCTGGGGAAGGCAGTTCCAGTATGCCCATTGTGGTGGATGACGGAGACAATCCTGAAGAGAAGTCAGCGACGGGTGGCCCACAGGATGAGGGAAGCCCGATGGAGGGGGTCGAGAATTCGACCACCGCAGAGTCGGCAGACGGATCGATCTTGAAATCGGCAGATTCAGTCCGAGATGTTACAAATGAGGTATCAGTTTCATCGGAGAAACCGGTTTTACCGATCCAAAAATCGGCAGACTCAGCACAAGGTGTACCCAGTGAGGAAGCAGTATTATCGGAGAAACCGGTTTACTCGTATCAAAATCTCAGGTCAAGAACATAAACTTGACTTTCGAACATAAGAAGCAAGGTGAAGGAGCAGCATCAGCTGCGAGTCGGATGCAGAGCGTGGTACCTGATGATCAGGTGCCACACAGTCTGGCTCAAGCACTTCACACTGCATTAAAGGAAGCGACAGTAACACGACCAAGGCCGCAGGCGTGGTTAGATCTTGTACGAGACCTGTTCGCTGCCATTTATGTTAAAGTCCGAGGACCAGCCTCTCGTTTGTCAGAGGCAGCGAAGAGGTTCCCGACGCTCAAGGCACCCGAAGTTGAGCGTTTGCTGGATTATTTTGAAATTGCGGTCGTGGAAGGCGGTAAGGATTGGAAAGAGTGGCGTCAACAAGTAGTCGGCGCAGCTGTTCAAGCACAACATTCGTAGCAATCGTTTGAAGGCATATTATGGAAGAGTATCGGGCAAGAAAAAGTTAAGAAGGCTGATTTCCTACCAGCCCCACTCAAGGGCTGGGCAAATAAGGTTGCAGGGCGATCAGCTGAGGAGTCCGAAGACCAATTGACAAAGAAGACTTTTTTTATTCAAGACTACTGTGTTCAAACCTGATGAAATTTCTCGTTTACGTGGAGTTTGCGAAAAAGATTATGGAAAATTCGCGGCAATGATGGTACGAGCTGGGACAGATGATGAGTGGCGTATTTTGCAAGGGCTAGTTGAAGGAACTAGCATAGCAAAAAAATTGCCGCAATTTGTTAACCGCATAATAAAGATCGATGAGCAAGTGCGATTGGTCCACACGATCCGAGCCCAAGTGGAAGGGTGTCTTGTGATGGACTTAAGTGGAGAAAGTCCGATAAAAGAGGCTTTTTGAGCACGAAATGCATACAGGAAAGTATAGCCACGGCGGCAGCAACACGTGGCTCAGGAGGTGTTATGATGTGGAAGATGGTTGCCCATGTGAAGAATATTAGTTACGATGGAGGAATTCATTTTTTACGCTGGATATGGCAGCAAAGTTTGCAGGAATGAAGGTACCTTTCCATAGGTATGACCACACACTCAGGAATCTTCATCAGGAGAAACCGACTTCGACTAGATCGGCCTGGGAATCTCAAGTCGATAGCAATTGAGAACGTTTTGAGCATAAAGGCTTTTATTCTTGTGTTCTGAAGAATATTACGAGATCAGTGGATCTGTTAAAACTCTCAGGGTATTTACGAAAGATTTTAGGTGTGGACGTTTAATTGGACGACTTGGACAAGGAGGGTCCCTTCTCTGATACGTCGACATTGTGGGAGCTAATTGTTGAGTCGAATGCTTGCCCGTCCGCGCTTCGAGGTATCAATAGGATATATTGGGGTCAACCATGCTGGTTGTGGAGCACCCGGCGATGCGTGGGAGGAGACAGTGCTTGCGATGCGGGGAGGCAGGTCACCCGATGAAGAAATGCACAGCGTCGTTAGAGGACCTTCTCAAATCGCATTGTTTACAAGTAAACTTGGAAGATTTCAAGAAGTTCACTCCCTCAGCATCGACTTTCCGGAGCATGGAAGAGCTGCGGACTCAAGTGGAGGCCGTTCGGATACGTCAAGACGATGAAAATAATCAGGCGAGGGCGAAGGACGAAGAACGCGAAGAGAAGGGTTCAGAAGATGACAAGTCTTCCAAGAAAACGCCCCTAGAAGGAAAAGCGCCACATACGGCGATGACAGGGGAAACTAGGGTAATCGAAGCATCAACTACCCCCAGTCGGTCGCGTCCCAAGTCATCAGACTGGGTCACCGTGAGAACGAAGAAGAAAAGACGAGAGGTACGCTCGCTACCGACGAAGTGGAGGTTAAAAAGCAGGCAGGGACATCAACTTACACTTCAAGCCTGAAATTGAATCTGGAGCAGACAAGGACAGTTTGAGAATACTCAAGACCAAGTGGGATTGCACGGAGAGGAAAATACGAAAGTAAACGCGCAAATTGAGGGCAAAGCAACCCTGCAAAAGGATAACGAATTACCGATGGAGAAATCAGATTGATCGGAGTTGACTCGAAACATTAAGAAAGTCCGACACAAGAAAAGGTCGAAATATTCCAGAAAAAGGCTAGTACTCTGCTCATGCTAGAAGGGAAGGTGAAGACCTATATGACGAATATTCTAGCGCGAGTGAAAACGGAATGTGGAACGATTCAGGTAGCCAAGCCCAAAGATGAGACTGGGGTGGGATCACCGGATTTGGCAACGATTCAAGATGTCATTCATTCGTTAAATTTCCGGTCAATTCCAACATCGGTGACTGGAAACTGTCAGATATATGCAGTATGCCAAGGTCTAACATGTTCCGATACTTTACGGGGAAATGTAAGTTTACTCGAGGACATGACCAAGCAACTTAAACAAGGATGTCTTGTGCGGGCTCTTCTAGACTTCGACATAAAGTTTCCACCAGGAGTGAGGAAAGATACCTTGAAGGAATTACAGCGAGGAACTGATTCCACGTCTCCTAAAGAAACAAAGCGATTATTCCGAATATTTGCTAGAATTTGCGGAAAGCAGCTCACAAGTGGACGAAAATATAGCACCGGACACGTGGGGAAGCAATGACACGCTGATGACATTAAGTACGGTGCTTCAGCGTGACATTTATGTCATTAGCCATCCACCAGGATTTAAGGTACCAGGTGTGCAATTTTACAAACAAGAACACTGCGACGGAAGAGCTATCAGACTAGTGGAGAATACCCCATGCCTGTTTTAGATTTCTATAACAAAATGCGGACCTTCTTACAAGCTGGGGAAGCAGAACAAAAGGAAAAATTACCGATAATATTACGTTATGGTGACAACATTATTCGGCGATTTTACTTGGTCATAGAGAACGTGTGACAGAAGACATTAATATGGGTGGAAGTAGTGAAGATGAAGATTTTGAAGACGTTAAGGCTCCAGAAGTTTACAATCAAGCCAGAGATTCAGCAGGACACAGAAATTTGTTAGAACTTGCAACAGGGAGTGAAGATTCGTTATCGAATTATGGTAATCAGTCGCCTTGGGATCCGGACGACTGGGAGGGCAATTTCGATGATTTACTTGGCCGTCTCGAATGACCCACTATTCATCACGGCTTGAAATGCGAAATATCGGATATAATCATGACGAAAGATCCGCGCATGTGCGAGTTGCTGCATTTCTTGGCAGACACGGTTAGAAAACTGTCTTTACCAGAACAGGAAGAGATGATGCGGGTCAACATGTCGGACCCCAATATCCAACAATTCTTTATGCAAAAGTATCAAATTTCTGCACCAATCCTGAATCAATGGTATAAAAAAAGTGTGGATGGAAAACCAACCTGAATCGGAATGCCTGCTTCTCTCGGATGGCTCCCCTTCGGGATCGGAGTACAAAGAGTCCGATATGTCGTCCTGCTCGCAAGATTCCATAGTGTCTAAACATGATGGAAACCAGACTCCAAAAAGGATTTGTCGACGGGATGGAGAGGAACCAAAACCGGAGCCAATGGAGATTGTATCAGTCCCTCGAGAATTAATGGATGATGTCGAGAGAAGTGCTGGAAACACTGGAAATGAAAGAATGTCACTGGATGAAATCAAAATTGCATGGCATGAACTATTACCGCACTGGGAAGAGCAAACCGGAATTCTTTTTCCCCTAGTCAGTTCCACTAAGACACTTTGGGTAAAAGCAGCCCATCATGAGTCGAACCGGTTGTAACATTTAATCAAAGATGTCCCGGGCTCCCCTTTTTTTAGACAGCGTGCACCCCAGTGTGTTAGTGGAGTTAACGAAACATTGGCAGGAGCAATGTTGGTTGGACGTCATTGAGGCAGGGAAATGAGAAGGATTAGCGGACATTACAGGACATTGGTTCTCGGAGTGGGAACACAGATTCATGGTAATGATTGGTTCAGCGCAGCGGACCGCTATAATTAACAGTACACAGGAATGGACCAGACTACGGAAGTTACAGAATGGAGGAAACGTGATCCTGAAATTGTTAGCCCCAAGACAAGTCATACAATTAGCAGGGATGTTAATCTTTTCACACGTTTTCGCAGAACAGATCGCAGCTCTAGTTGGTGACGATTATCATCCAAATGATACCATCATGTGTCTATTACAACGGCACTTAAAAGGTGGTGGACATACGTCAAGATTATGCAGAAAGGATTCAATTAATTGAAAAGGGGGCCCCGGAAGCATGGCGAGAATTATTTGAGTTTTGTCACGCTACGACTCTTCTACAATTGACGAATGACCAAGACAATCCACATCAGGACCATGAGAGTCCGGTCCAATACTAAGGGCACCGATATGGTTGATGTCAAAAACCATACGTATTTTACAATGGATAAACTCGAAACATATGTGAAATATCGTATGCTAAATGATATGGAATATGTGGCCAATTCAAAAGAAAAGTTTGGATACAAGCAGCACAATACCTACACGATTATCAGCCAGAATGTCCGCGGATTTGTACAAAAAGACGTGGTAGCCTGGATGTCGGCTTAGAGACGTGGATATCCGAACAACCAGGCTGAGGTGATTTTTTTGCAAGAAACACATATTGGTTCACTCGCTGAAAGTGAAGAGATGGCTAAGCATTGGGCGTTATTATGGGGGAAGATAGATCAATATAAGTCACTATCTTATTGGAGCGTATATCCGAAAAAGCAGGGATGTGTGGCTATCCTACTTGCTCCGACTATAGCCACCCATATTACACCTTGGAAGAAAGAACACTGGTCCCAAAGGTTAATGGTGTTGAAGTGGAAGGAGAGCATAATATTGAATGTATACGGCCCTTCAAGTGACATCAAAGGTCGCGAAAAGTTTTATAACTCACTTCGGCAACTATTCCTACGACGACCTCGACATTGCTTGCTAGGAGGGGATTTTAACTGTGTGGATCGACTTGGCGGCACAAGGTCAGTGCGGCCGGAAAGTGATGCTCTACAAAGGGTCGTCACAGAATGGCAGATGGAGGATGCCCGTCAATTAATGATCTCTCCTCTGGCAGATTCAAAGTTGGAACCCCAAGATCACTTTACCTTTTGGAGAGGCCAACAGGCCAGTCGTCTTGACAGATTTTATGTGTCAGGAAAGTGGATTAACTGGGTGGTATGGGTGGAGGTTAAACCTCCGCCAGTTTTCTCCGATCACAACCAAGTGGGATCATTACTGAAGGATCCAAGTGTTTTCAGAAATCTCCCAGCCGCCCGTAAATTTTCGTATCCATTCCCCGGTTCACAGGCAGATGCTGTTAAAACGATGATTATGGAACGGTTACAGGACAAAAAATGGAACTCTAAGGCAATAAGAAATTGGGACGGTATGATGGATTTTTGCCGGGCGGTGGTTTTCAAAGTACGTCGAACGGTTGCACGTAAGCGCAGGAAGAGAGTGCATCAAATGCAACGGACTATAAGTGAGACCGCGTCAACACGAAAACATATTGTCTCCGCCATAGCGGAATCCCTGCACCAAGAAAGGTCGATACGCAGAGGTGCTCGCCTGCACCGTTCGGCCGCAGATGTGCGATGGTTATTCAAGAGAGTCGCTGTATGGGAGAGAGACCAAACAGTGACTCAAATTAACGCAACTTCGGGGCCCCCTTTCGCAGCGGATTTGTCGATTCCAGATCGTTTTGCAGCAACATGGTCAGGTATACTTGGACTAAGCCACAGAGAGGTTGCTGGACAGGATTTGTCGAAAGAAGTAAGACGCTTTATGGAAATTCCAGCCACCCGAAAAATGACTGACTCTCAAAATAAAGAGTTACTCCTAGAGATCACCCCAGACGATGTCGAATGGGCGATAAAAAGCATTGACCGGAGGAAGGCAGCTGGATAAGATGGAATTGGAAATGACTTTTATAAAGACTTTTTGTCAATTTTAGTGGAGCCACTTACTCTGTATTCAATGACATCGTATTAGGAGGTCAGCCTCCGCCTTCCTTTTTGAAACTGCTTTGTCCATTCGTCGCCCTAATACAAAACCCTGTTGAGTATCGCCGATCAAATTTCCCAAAAACATCTGTAAACGGCGTGCCAATATCTTTGCAAACATTTTATATCCTGTTGTCAGTAATGAAATCGGACGGTAGTCTAATGCGTTATTGGAATCCCCCTTTTTTCGCAATGGTATGACCACTGCTAATATTAATGAAGGCTTCATTCGAAGCATACAGAGAAAAGCAGAAAGTATCAGCAGCACAGAGTACTGGAGTGTTATTCCTTGATTTCAGCAAGGCCTATGACACCGTGGATAGACGCTACCTTTTCACAGTACTTTCGATGTTTGGTTTCTCGGCAGAATTCGTGGACTTGATGGACCGCTTGCATGCGGGAACAACAGCGGAATTTCTCGTGAATAATCAACTGGCAAACCCAATATCCGTCACATCAGGCATCAGGCAGGGTTGTCCATTAGCCCCCCTCCTGTTTATCATAGCTGTAGAGCCTTTAGCGATAGCTCTGAACGAGAATCCCACATTGGTCGGCATTCAGCCATTGAAGAATGACTCTAATGTATACCATCGTTTCTCAGCGTTTGTGGATGATTCCACAGTATTTCTTCAGCACGCAGATCAGGTACCGGCAGTGTTAAAAGTGGTCAACGTTTTGGAGATCTTTCGGGCTTAAAAATTCAACCAACCAAAAGTAACTTTGTATTTTTAAATTCCCAGTATGTACCTAAAACGTGGTACGGTTTACCGGTATTACCGGAAGGAGATACCATTCGATAACTAGGGTATCAATTTGGATGGGGAGACTTAAAATCAGTGAATTGGGCGTTGAGAATACGCTGTATCCAACGACGGTTAGCGACTGCAACACAATGTGGAACATCGTTTATGGACCGCGTGCAACTGTTTAACGTGATCGCTATCCCGTCAATTTTATTTACCGCAAGGATGTTTGATCCACCGACGGAGATATTACAGGAAGTGGTTAACATCCAGAAGGCATTTTTGTGGAGTAAGAAAACCTCAAGCGAGAGGGGGCGGCATAAAATGTCGCCAGCTTTATTATTCACGCCTCATGCAGCAGGGGGAGTAGGCTTAATCTCGATTCCTGTGGCACTTAAGATCCAGAGATTGAAACTAGCGTGCCAATGGTTACTTGCAGCGAAGGATCACTACCAGTTAGCCTGGCTAAGCCTCGTGGGGATAGAATCATCACAGCAATCAGGGCTAGTCTTAACACCAGTTAAAGGATATAAAGAATGCAACTCAAGCGGTGCAGTGGATGCTGGAGCACAGCGTAGTTTGCGGCGGGAGGTGATGGAATGGATGGGTCCCCGCTTTACAGAACAGATGTGCATCAAAATCTATACACTTTTAGTGTTACCTCAAGTCGTTGCAAAGATGGAAGAATCGATGAGCAACAAAGGTATCCGACTTAAGCATGACGAGCAGTTCATCATCCCGTTGGATATTGAAGCTCACCCTTATCATACAGTGTTGCCGAAGCACATGGCTCCCTTCTGGGGAACATACAGCTGGGCTATGAACCCATGGATACGGGATGGACGTGCTATGGAATTGACAGTGGAGAAATACGATCGGATCCCTCAACTTACGATTCGAGACTTACATATTCAGAGACTAACAGAAACTACGTATATGTGGCAGGTAATAGGAGTCGACGGGCAGTCTCATACTCGGGCCAAAGTGGGACGATGGCTATGTGCGGTTATAATAGCGTCGCCTAGAGTGCCTGTGGGTCATTTTCTGGGAGAAGTGCTGCCCATTTGGCTCTGTCGGGGACCAGATATTTTAAAGGGATTCAGTTGGGAACTAACATCAAACGGATATATCGCAGGTCACAGTGAACATCAGAAGGAGCATATCACGGTGAAACAGCAATCAGATGGAATACTATGGAAGATTATTAGCAGTACCCTGAGCGATACTGAAACCGAGTCAGACTTGAAGGAATGTCTAATTGTTTTTCACCCGCACCCGGAGCTACATCTTATCGGTTGGCCGTCGGATGAATCCACACCAGTGCGACGTATATGGGCGAAGTTTCGGAAGTCATTTCGGCGATTGTACTTTAACGGGATCGCTCCACAGTTGAAACCCCTTTTACAGAAGTGGCAGGCGAAGTGTGCAGAGAACAGATGGTGGAAACAAATGCAAGACATTGAGCAGCTCAGGTATGAGAACACACGAATATCCTAACTAATTATTAAGTTTGGGTTCAATTTCGAGTGACAACTATGCAGCTCAACACATTTTATGAAAGAGAAGCCGGGGAATACGGGTGTGCGTTGGACAGGAGATGCAGAAGCCGTAGGACCGGGCTTTTTCACATTTTATGGGAATGCAGGAGACCACAGGAATTTTGGAGACGATTGATATGTCACTGGAGTGGAAGAGATATATCATTCGCATCACTTCAACATTTTCAACGTGCAATAGTTTCAAGACAGGCGCCGCCAATTGGAGATCCAGTTAAAAAGGCAATGATGACCAAGCTTGGTTGGTATAGGGATACGTATCAAGATGTGTTAGATCGACTTTGGAACGGTTTATGTGGTATTGCGACTGCTTGGATGTGGCAATTACGCAACCAAGCGGTATTCCAAGGCCATGTGAAGAACGCGATAGACCACTTGGAATTCGTATGGAAACAGTGTCAAGCACAATTGGAAGCGGTGGCAGACTATGAATCCAGAATACCAGAAGACGGGATCCGACTGAAGATCAGTGTAAAGTGCCTATTCGACCTAACCCCAGCACCGGATCAAGACTTTCAGAGCCCAAGACGAGATCGAGCAAGTCAGGAAGTTTCCACTAGCTCCGCCATGTTATCTGAGCCTAAGTTACATACTAGAATTCATATGTTCATAGTAGCTAATAGTTAAGGGCGCTGATAGCTGGACCACACCCTTTTGAAATGGACCACACCCCCAGATCTGACCAATCAGCGCCCTTTAAATAACTAGTAATATCTTCCAATCACATTATTTGCACTGACATAAACAAAACGAAACAAGTAAGATTGCGTACGCGAGGACTTGCTATCACTGATCCGATTGTACGCGCAACAACCGACGCGTGTATACGTTTTGGGAATTGGAAGTTAATGGAAAAACTTTTGACGATGGTAGACATGGATGCGTGGGAAACTCCAGAATTGTGTGCAGGAGAAACGGTCTCAAAACTGCTAAATGCAGGGCAATGGCGTCTGGGTGCCCAGTGGTTGCACTTTTGCCATCATCAAGGTTTGCGCCTTCCCTTACGTCAGAAAAAGAATTGCTACGAGAACTAGCGGAGCACAAAAGTAAGGAGTGGCGTGTAGCTTATGCGTTGGCTAACGAGACTTTATCCTTGTCGATAGTGTCGCCGATGCAGCTGATGTGTGTGTAAATGCCGGTCGCTTGGGTTTGGTGATCAAGCTGTTTGATGCTGTCCTGGGGCATTCTTCGTTTCGTACTTATCGACGTCTGATGCGAGACGGAGAAGACGGGTCAGAACCTTGACATCTCAAGTAAATATCCCGCTGCGTTTGTACAAGCATATGATTCTTGCGTTGTTTCGTCAGCCTAGAGATGAGGTAGAGGATGGTGTGAGCACGTGGAATATGGACAAGGCGGAGGACGTGTGCAAACAAATGTTGCAGGTGCATGGCAGAAACCTTGACGGTGAAGCCTTGTCGATGGCTATCTCGATTTAAGCCACTGCTGCTGACTATGACGACGTCGGAGCTCTGTACGAATCGATGCGCGCGCTTGGTCTGGAGCCCAACTCGTATGCTCAAAATGCTGTGATTATTGCGTTCGCACGACAACGTCGGATGGATCAAGTGCTTGCTATTTGCAATGAACTCAAGTCCACGCTTGACGAAAGTGGAAATATCAAGGCTGTCGAGCCGAACGTCGCGAGGAATTTATTGTTGGCACTTGCTCGAGCTCATGAAGACCATGCATTTCGTGATGCGGTGCAGAATTTGCCTGGATGCACGATGGAGATGGCGTTGGATGTGCTAGTGAACAGTAATCGGACTTCAGAATCGGTCGAGTTTTTCAACGAAAATGTCTCTTTAGAAGTGTTTGAGTTGCTCTTTCATGAGCTTTGTCAATCTGATGACCCTGTTCTTGCCGCCACGCTCTTGCTCAAGTACGCTCGACTGCATGGATTGAGTGCAGTGCATCCGAATCGTGTAATTCATGTGACAAACGCCCTAGTAGAGAAGGGGAATCTTGTGGAAGCGAAGAAACTGTTGCAGAAACTGTTGCAGTTGTACTTGGATGGAAACAAGGGGTG
>MIQA02022004.1:0-17125 GCA_001887855.2 Sclerospora graminicola | reverse complement strand
AATGAAAATGAGATGAACAAATTCTACACATATTTGAAGAAATATGCCAATCCCAAGCCAAAATCTTTCCTCAGAACTCCTATCTATGATTCAATGACAACTGCTAGCAATGAGGGTATTGTCAATTATGTCAATCAACTCAGGGAATTGGGACTCAATCAAATCATGCACACTGAATCACAAGGTCAATTTCGCGTGGACAGGGATATTATGTATCAGCATTATCAAAGGTGGTGTGAGACAGCTGGAGAAATCCCTGATAAGCGCTCGAAATTTTGTGAGAAGATCTCGAAGTTGGACAAGCGTATCACATTCAAGAGATATAAGGAAAACGGAGCTAGTCCTTATGGATTATTCTTTCTTACCCAGTCTAAAACTACCTCCCTTCATGCGCCGCGTGCGACGTGGTTCATCCATACCAACTCCAGTTAACTGCTTAACTCCTTTTCAAATTTCGTGGCTAAATCCACCGGTTTCAGGTCCAGCAATATCAGCAACAGTATCCATTACAGAGCCAGCAATTGGCTTCCAGTTATTTTTTAGGAAATTCCATGCTTCCTTTCCAACAGTCTTGATTCCGCTCCACAAGTCTCCCCAAAACCCACTTCCATCCAGTCCAGATTGATGCGTACGTAATATTTCACCGTGAGTCATGGGTAAAGTCGTTCCTTTACCAGATTCATATGCTTTCACAAGCTTCTTATTAGTCTCGGGTCCAAAATAGTGAGCGTGGCCAGCGTTAAGCTGTGCATGCGTTAATCGAACAGGTTTTCCATGCAAAACCTTTAAGGACTGCGCTTGGCTAAGTTTGGCGCGAAACTCTTTATACATCTTTATATATAAGCACAAAATAGAAATGTCAAAGCTTAAATACAAAACCCAAAATCTAGATGAACTAAAACAAATGATTCTGCGTGATCTTGAAATGAGCAATGACAAGCTATCCAAAGCTACAATGGGCCTGTATTTGAGACAACTTCTCAGACTATACAAATCAGGGAAGGAGACTATGCAATGGGATCCAAAAGAATTCGTTGCTCGCATCCAATATCCCAACAAGTACGACGATGCAAATTTTCAAAAAGTGTATGGCGTTCAGAACTCTGATATGATTGCTCAATTGATGCGTCTTTACAAAAGCAAGGAGAGTCTGATCCTCACTCTAAACGCACTCTGTAAGATGGTCAAGAATCGCTTCCGCGATGCATTTGGATACTATAACACAGTAAGAAAAGTACTTAGCAAGCAGAATAAGTCGGAGAAATTGGACAATGAACTGACACCCGAAGAGGAGAAGAAATATATTAGCTACGAGGAACTGATGTCTGTTCCTCAGAAGGTGAAGAAGATGCTCATGGATACTAATGGCAAGTTGTTTCTATCGAACAATGAGCTGAGCAAGCTGACGAAAGCGAAGCAACTCGCTTACCTGCGCCTTATCTTCGACTATGTCACTCTATATCTTAACGTACATTATCCTCTACGTCTCGTATGGCCAACAGTGCATTTGCAAAAGGTTGGTGACGGTAACAACCTCTAAGGAACCAAGCTTTTTTTAAGAACGTTCGCCTCATGGGATCGCAAGTTATTGACCTAGACGGATCCACGATCAACCTCATTGCTGGATTTCTTCATTTCCTTTCAGGCTCTCTTGGGCAAACACCAACAAAACTGCTTTGGCGCTTTTACAACAATAGTCCAGGCGAATACGATAGTAATAATGGATTCAGTTCAACTCTCTCAAAGCTCTTCGTAAATTACAATCGAAAGCCGATGAGCATGAACATGATCCGTCACATTGTTGAATCACATCTGATCCAATCACCAACGTATGCGAAGTTGACAAACAGAGAGAAACATGACCTTCACGCTAAGCTACTCCATAGCACGTTTGCTGCCAATACAAGCTACAACAAGATTGCAAACCGATTCACTACGACAGAGGTTAGCGAGGAAGCTGCCGACTTCTCATATGAGCCAGCGCCTCAACCTCCATCACCTTCTAAGCCGCAGACATGTTCTAAAGCACGTAGAAAACGCATATTCCATGGAGATTTCACTCCAACAGGAAGTGATAAATCACTTGAAATTGAAATATTCGAGAAGTAATATGAATACACCCAATATAAAAAGCAAATCACATCCAAATGACGTCCAAACGTGGTCCACATGTTATGAATTTCAACGGATTGCACGCGCGTCTACGAAGCGGAAAAACACATGTAAACCTGAAGACTATGCTCGTCTCTCATGCGCTTGTTGATTTATGGCACCTGATTGAAGATGAGAAGAGTTTCGATAAGCATCTCTTCAGCCTTCTCGATGAGCCTGAGCAAGACTTCATGAGATATTGCTTGAAAAAATGTCATATCAAGTCACGAGAATTTGATTCTGCGTACAATGAGCAACTTGGTGGTGTTGTAAAGCGCCTGAGAATGCTACAAGGAGCTACGGCTATTGGTGATGATAACCCAGGCATAAAAAAGGAAATGAAACAGCTGCTTGACAAACTGTATGAGAAGGGCGTGTTCTCAACCAACTACTACACTCAGTTCAAGCGGATGATGAAGATCTCTTAGAGTCACGCTTGAAGGTGAGTAGCTTACTTGTATCAATGTATTTGGGCTTCTTTTGGGAGCCATGGTCTGTCTTGGAGGGTCCAAGCGGCTTGACAGTTCCGGAGGTGACTCCATCACCGTCAATATCCATTGACTGTGGCATCATCTGCCTGCGAATTCTTTTACGTCAATGCATTTTCTTCACTTGCGTATATATAAGCAAATCAAAATGTCATTTCCAGTTTTGTTGAACGTCAACAATCAAATTGCCCAGCATCAATTCCGATATCGATTCAGTCAACCGATTGATTTCAGTCAGTTTGAATGCGCACTTGGCTCGATCTCAATTTACTACAGCTGGAAGGCAATCACTGCTCAACGCCAAAACAACTAATTCAAAATCATTTGGCCAACAGCAGCAACAACAACTACGTATTCAATCACCTTGCCAGATGGTATATACTCAGCAAGTGATATCAACAACTACCTGCAGTATTGGAGTATTCAAAACAACTTGTATCTGACCAACAACACGACCGGTGAATACCACTACTTCATCTCGTGTGCGGAGAGTCCATCCGCGTATGCGATTCAGTTCACGATGCAGCCAGTGAAGAATGTCACTGGATACACAGCAGCAAGCGGCTTCCCAACAATGCCAGCCACTGCATACACTCCTCAACTTCAGATAAATAACTCTGGATTTGGAGCATATCGTTGGGCTAGTTCCAATTGGTGTATATCCTGCTGTTCAAACTACGAGCGTCTACGCCATCAATAGCAACGCCACGCCAATGGTAAATCCAGTCGCTGCTGTAATTGTAGGGGTGTCTAATCTCTATAACCCAATTGCAAGCAACAATCGAGTTCTTCACACCTTCACAAGCGCTGGCGTAGGATTCGGCGGACTTATTACCACGTCACAAGGCCAGGGTATTGCATATTGTCCGATGCAAGGAACGAATAACGAGATCACGTTGAGCTTCTTCGACCAAGACATGCATCCGTTGCAGATTATCGATCCTCACGTGTGTATTCGTTTGCTGATGAGACAAAAAAGTATGACTCGACGATGTTTCGCAGATATACTCGATGACATTCTTAAAGATTTTCCTCTCGATGATGTCCATTGTCATCGTGCTCATTTTTTCGCTTGTGATTCGCTTTTAGAGATCAATGAATTCTTTGACTGGCATATCACTTGGAAAGTCGCGGCAAATAATTGCAAGATCTCGTTGGGTCAAGTTGCGACCAAGAACGACATATTGACTGTTGATGCGAATCGTCTTTGGGATGTCAAAGTAGCTCTGACTGATGTAGATCATACACCATCCTTTTTTTTCGGCCTCTGATGAAGTATTGACCAATCTGAGCTTGAGTCTTCTTTGGTTCGAGCACCAAATCATCGAATATAACGAGTTTGCTTGTCTCAGAGTCATACTCACCCATCGCAGGGACCAAGCCTTCCTCGATCACCTCGATGTTATCGATGGTATCTTTGAGATGATCGTAGAGCGTCTCATTCGTCTTCGTGCAGATGACGATCTTCGAGAAGCATTTACTTAGCAGAGCGATGATATAGAGGACGGTGTTAGATTTGCCACTGCCCGAAGGACTTGCGACGCACATCCGAAAAGGAAGCTCGAAGTGCACGTTCTTGGGGTACTTCTTGAGCTTTGACTTTAGTATGGATTGATAGAAGTTGAGCATCCTTTCTTCGTTCATATATACAAGTAATCAAAATGTCTTCTCTTCAACCAACAACCAATAGTCCAGTCTTCAATATCTCTTTCTTCCTTGGATCAAATGATTACTTAACCATCGCACCGCTGACAAGAGATACCAGAAACTCGGTGGGACAGGAGTCTTCAGTTCACTTGCTGTAGCTGAGAATCTCGATTGTGGATCGTTGACGATTGCAGGAGCTGCTGTTGATCTCAGTTCACTCTCAGGAGTCACAGCTGGAACAGTTACAGCATCCAAGCTTGTGATGGTCGGTGCGAATAAAGATATCAGCTCATTTCGTAATTTGACGGCAGTAAATGTTATTACTGGAACTCTACTGACGGCAGCGCAACCGAATATCACGTCGATTGGAACATTGTCATCTCTGAATGTATCTGGAGGATTGACAGCATCTACGTTGACTGGAACGCTTAGCACAGCAGCTCAACCTAATATTACATCGCTTGGAACTCTCACAACGGGATTGCAAACAACGATCAACAACAACATTTGCAAGTTATGCGCGTTGGACAAACAGTCTTACTACGCCAATGAACTGTGTGCTCGAAATGTCAAATATCGCGCCTAGTTTCGGAACAATCTCGCAACATCCTTTCGTATCTGTTCAGGCAATGCAGTTGCGCTATGGATGGACGTTAGCCAGAACGTAAGAATTGGAACCGTAGCACCAAGTGGAACGTATAAACTTGAGGTCCATGGCTCGATAAACGCTACTGCAATTAACATCAATGGAGTTGCAGTTGTTTCTTCGGCTGATATAACATCTATCATCGGTATCACTGCGGGGACAGCTTCCGCAAACAAAGCTTTGGTTGTTGACAGTAGTCTAAATATCGCTGGAATAAATTCTCTCAGCGCAACATCATTGACTGGAACTTTGGTTACTCCAGCTCAACCAAACATAACGGGTGTTGGTACATTATCTAGTTTGAATCTGTCGGGTTCAGGTATCACTCACACACAGAGTGCTAAGGGCAATGTTGCTTCATTTACTAACTCAGCAGCTGTAAGCACGCTCACCATCGGTATTGCAAGTTATGGTGGCGCATGTGATATTCGATCAACGACTGCAAGCGATCTATACCTGGGTGCTAATAATACGAGAAGGCTCTCGATTAAAAGTGGAGGTATTGTCGGTATCAATACAACTTCTCCAGGTTATCAACTTGATGTGAGCGGGTCTTTCAACTCCACCAGCTTTTACATGAACGGAACACTTATCACAGCCTCGGCAACAGATTTGAATGGAGTAACGGGATATGGAACGTATCTTAGTGGTATCACTCCGGGTTCTGTCGCAGCGAGCAAAGCTATGGTTACCAATGCAAACTCAGTGATTCAGTTCGGGTCGGGCAGTGCTACCACAAACCAGATCAAATACTTTGCGAGCACGAGCTTGAGGGATAGTATTCGCGTCTATCGTGTGGATGATTCCAGTCCACTGACCATTGGTACGCAAATTGATGGATGTTCTAGCACCAATAGAACATATCCCATTCTAAATCTCGTATCTTCGATTGATCCCACTGCATTAGTAGGTGGTGTTTCAGCTACAAGCGCTGATTTATTCAATATCAACTGGAATGATAAACATCTGTTGGTTTTACGTCTCAAATGCATAGATTCTGCTTTAATGTTGGAAATAGTCAGTCTTATAAAGTGGATATCCGCATACGTATACTCTTGCAATTTCTGCTGATGCCTTTTGTATAAAACCTGCTGGTTCATCCCCCACACCTGCGAGTGAATGTCTCTGCCTTGTTTTCGACACTGTTTATAAGATGATATTCAATTCGAATACGCCATACACCAGTTCATTTGGAACAGCGCCAGTTACACTGAATTCTGGCAATATCTACATAAAGGCATCTAACGCATTAACCGATGGATCGGCAAACTTACGATATGCCGCATTTTCAGAAACGCGCGCTGACTGGCTGTGGATTGCAGCTGAGTTAGCCACGAAGCACTTCAACCAACTCTGCATTATTTGGAAACCACAAAACAATAAATTGATTGCTGAGCACGCCACTGGCATTGCGAAGAACTTCTTTGCGTACTACATGCTTTTTGGTGGACAGATTGACTAAACTCTTCTTAGCGGTGTTCCAGAGCGTTGGCCGCGTTGGTGGCACCTGTATCTTTAGGACTACGACGGAGACAAACCATACTGTTGTTACAAACATTTCTCGGCTTACCTCGTCATTGTGAAGGGTTTGATCGCCCGGGATGCTCTTGTATAGATCACAGTAACAAATTGAATGCGTTGCAGCTCGTGACGGAAATCTTTACAGCGTCTGAGCACGTGACTAAACGTGGTTGTGAGGCCTTTGGGATGGCACATATCATCCCCGACGATAGACACGCCTACATGTCGAAACGCAAGCTCGAATTCTATTAAATATGGCATCTAGGAAGATGGGTGAACTTAACCTAGTATGATTCAAGATGACACGTTGATGGATCAGGTGGCTGATGCTTGTTTGGAGCGGTCGAAACCAGACTATGATGAGTTTCTAGACGAAGTAAGACATGCAAGTAGTGGATTCGTACAAAAGCAACTGTTGGTACCATTGGAAGACCACATTCATGAAGCGTCAACCACGTTTTTTTAATCGTACGCGAGGGGTAAATTTCCGTCTCGCGGGTTTGCTAGGCTTTGATATGAACGGCAAAACGGTGGGTGTCGTTGGTACGGGGAAGATCGGCGCTCTGTTGGTACGTATTTCGACAGGGTTTGGCTGCAAGGTTCCCGCGTACGATGTCAGGGAGAGCACATACGCTCTGTTGAATATGTTAGTCAAGAGAGATCTCACGCACGGCCATCATCTCGCTTCACTGTCCGCTTTTCCATCTGCCAATCATTTGATCATTGCAGAGAGCATCGCCAAGATGAAAAACGGTGTAATGCTCAGTAATACAAGTCGTGGCGGCTTAATCGACACAGAAGCTTACGTGAATGGTCTAAAACGGGGGAACATTGGTTCGATTGGTCGGGACGTGTTTGAGGGCGAAGGTGAGTATTTCTACTGGGATCGTTCGGGTGGTATCATTGCAGATGAAACACTTGCTCGTCTTTTCACTTTCCCAAATGCAATTATCACTGGACATCGAGCTTTTTTACGAAGGAAGCTTTGATCAATATTGGCATCACCACGATGGAAAATATCAAGGCGCACGAAGCGAAAGCGGAACTGGTCAACGTAAAAACGGGTGTATTGCCATCAGTCGATCAGCATTCCGAATATTAAAAATATAAGTATGAAAAAAACATACTTATGTTGTAATGAGACGACACGCTGCAGTCGTAACTAGGCTCACTTTTCATGAATCAATTTATCAAATACGTATATACTCAGGCATCGAATTCACCAGAAAATTACGGGAGTTACATCACTATATAATACTACCTCCAATAGCTCCCTATAGAAGTCCTTCAAGCACACTAAAGCCCCAGATAGATACCCTGAGGTTCCGTTCGCTGAAAAGTAGAAAAAGAAGAAAAAAAAGTCATAGGCATTTATGATGAAGTGGAGATGCTGTCTCTTCTTATTAAATTGAGACGATGGTAACTAGTCTACCATTAACTAAACAATAAAGTCATGCCGCTCGAATCTACTTTGCACTTGTTTCCATGTAATTTATTTGGTGTTTGTATTGATGTAAAAACATCGCGATAATCCAGACCAGTTTTAATCTCGGCGCAAAACCAGCCAATTTAATTACTTAAGTAAGTAACAAGAAGTCTCTTTTCGGACCCAGAGAGCCGAATTGCGTGGGTTACAGTGCAATTCGGCATCGACATCATCAATACCGAGTTATTTTGGCATAATTCTACTTTATTCTGGTGTTCGAGCTCGATTTTGCACATGTCTCAATTTTATTTTAGACTTGTATAAATTCCATAAGTCAAAAATATAGGTTCTATTTGCCAAAATAGCTGCAAAGCACAATAATATCATTCTTATCACTAATACAACTGGCACTGTTCAACTTTACGAGAACAGCAGACGCTCGTCATGCTCGCTATTCCTGGGCCTTCTATTAGTAACAACAGGCGATACCATCGAGGACCCATATCTATACGGCAGTCTTGGTTTTGTCAATCACCTGCTGTGCTTAAGCAGGAGCAGAAGAAGTTCGAGTCCAATGCAACAAGTGACGAACATTTGTCGGAAGAAGTAGTGCCTACGGCTCTTGATTCGCCCAAAAAGAGACTGCTCGCACACTTTCGTTCCATGACATGGTGGGACTCGGCTCCAGATTCCGATAGCGATTACGTGCCGTTAGACGAGGAAGATGAAGAAGACGAAAAGGTTGAAAGAGAAGGAGACGAGGATGACACGAGTACAGAGGAATTGTCTCCACTTGATGAGGACGAGAGAGAAGAGAGCGACGAGGGGGAGCTCGAGGTTGAGCCGGAGAGCGACGGGAGATGGTGGCCATCTCACGAGGACAAACGTCGATGGGAAAAACACTATTGGCAAGCGGATGCAGCGTTCCAAAGACGCTATGGCTGTAGTATCGATACGCCTCATGTTCCAGAGACAAGGAGGAGACCCCGATTGAAAAAAAAGGCACGGTATCGAACGTATACACTGGTGCTTGTGAGCTTGGTGCTTGTTTACGTAATACAATTGGCACTTGTATACTCTGCCTCTTCGTGGGCGTTTTCATTGGTCACTTGGCGACAGTGGACAAGTTCAGATGATGATGATGTGAATGATGATGGTAACAACGATCTGAATACTCGTGGACATCGTCCCGCAAAGTTCCAGCCAGTAGCTCACCTTTCGCCTCTGCTGGTTCCAGACTATGTCCATACTGGCCTCCAATTGTGCGCAACGCTTTCACGACGTGTGGTCAAGTCGGAGCACGACCGTTTCGCCACGCAACATGCATTGCGGGCTTGTGATATTGCCGTAAAATTTGCACCCGAGGAATCATACGAGGCTATTGAGGCGCACGTCCTTCGTGGAGATCTCCGTAGTTTGCTCGCCCAGTTTGACAGGGCAGAAGACGATTATAACGCTGCCAGGACGTTGATACTCAATGTTCGCAGCAGGTCCCATGATCTCGTGTCCTTGTCGCGAGTATCCCGATATATTGACTTGAAAATGATTGCGAATCGCTGGACGCACTATTTCATGACAAAGAATTTTAAGAAATTAAGACTGGCAGTTAAAGCACATTTAGTTGCTCGATCAGAAGAGAATAAAGGGGAAGACGAAACGAATCGAGCAGTGCAACAACTCGCGGCAGCTTGGTTAAGTGCATTTAAACGACAGAAAACGATATTAGAAGTGCTGACACTTCAGCGCAGCTGGACATTGCGTCGCCTCGTATACAAAGCGGACGCAACAAGTGGCCGATAAGATCAACATTTGGAAAAGCTTACTAATCTATCTATTCGGGTCAGACTTTACTTTGGCTACTTTGTCCCCTGTTTAGTCATCCTCTTTGTCACTTTCACTGCTGTCTTCATCCTCCAAGTTGTTCTCGTTCCTTTTTTTCTCTTGCTTGCATTCAATGTTTTTCTCGTTTTCAACCGATTTCAGTTCCTCAGCCTTCTTCTTTAACTTGTCAACCCGATCCAGCTGCTGATTGTGCTGCTCGAAGTACGTCGCCAACTCTTCAACAAACTCGGGCGTCTCTGGACTAAGTTCTATCGCTCTTTCTAGACTCTCCACCACGAATACATCAAAAACATCCTCCCCCGTGCTTTTACTTCTTGCCATGCGCATCGTTGCGAGGTTGTAATGCAAGTTGGCAGCATCGGGAAACCTCGTCACCGCCTCTTTAAACATCTTAACCACGGAATCCAAATCTCCAAGCTCTCCCAACGCTTCTGCAAGTGCCCGAACTGTGATTCCATACGCTTTCCACAGTTCGCCGTCTATTTCGTGTGCAGTTTCCAGTGCATCAGCAATAATTGTCATGGATTTCTCGTACGCTTCGATAGATTTCGAATGCTGTTTCAGTGCTGTGTAAGTCAATCCGAGACGAAACCAGATCGAGGCGTCAGATTGGCCATCCTCTAGCTCACTAGCTTTAATGTAGTACTTCAGAGCTTCGTCTGGCTGTCCAGCAGCTGCATAGACGTCGGCTAGATGCAGTAGCGCCTGCAAATGCGTTGGCTGACACTTTACCGCACGTTTAAACGATGCCACTGCTCCTTCGTACGACTCGAGCTGCTCAAAGGCCAAGCCAGCCGAGAAGGCATCGTCGAAGCTCAACGTCTCGATTTCCTCCTCAATCTCGCCAGCTTCTTTCACTGTCGTTGCTTTTTTTTGCTTCTTTTTCGACCTCAATGGTTCACTGGCAGAAGTCGACCCACTCGACGACGCTAACGTTACCTCGTCATGCTGCTGGCGCTTGAGTTGCTTCTGCTTCTTCTTGCCCATTGCAGCCAGGAGCTTTTTGACCATTGACATAGATACATTTGTAATTTTAACCAATGGGAGCGCTGCTTGTTTTTTTTTTCCGTCAGAATCTGATAACGAAGTCTGGAATATTATGGCGTGGCGGTGCAGTGCACTCTCGAACGATGGATTGGTGGATAATTTGACGCGTGCAGGGATCATCCAGTCGCAGCGTGTAGCGCGGGCTATGAAGGCGACGGATCGGTCGCTCTATGTGACCCCAGCGAGTGAGACTGACGATCTCGAAGGGTCTCATGTGTCCCCTTCCCAAGCGTATCAAGACGCGCCTCAGCCACTTGGCTTTGGACAGACGATATCCGCGCCTCATATGCATGCGTACGCATTGGAATTAGCCGATGCAGCGCTACAGAAGATTGATCATCCACGTGTGCTGGATGTGGGCGCTGGGTCAGGATATCTGACGGCCTGCCTTGGCAATCTTGTCGATCAGGATGGAGGGCGCGTCATTGGGATTGAATGCGTCCCGCAATTGGTGCAATTGGCACAAAAGAATATTCAACGCGCGAATGGGGATCTAATACGCCGAGGCGTCGTTTCCATCCAGCGTACGCATATTTTAAAGCGTGAAATGTCAGAATGGTGTCAGTGATGATTTCATAATTTTGATCATATGTTGTTAGAGGCTGACGGATGGACAGGATTACCGAACGAAGATCATTTTCATTTTATTCATGTTGGAGCTGCTGCGGTTGAACCACCGCGTGCTCTGATGGAACAACTTGCACAAGGTGGACGGCTCGTGGTACCGGTAGGCGTCGAAAGATCAAATCAAGTATTGTTGGAGATTCAACGTATGGATGAGAAATCGTATTCCAAGCGCGAGTTGATGGAAGTGTCGTACGTGCCACTTGTGCGACAGCGCACCGGGCTGTGATAATGCGTGATGGTTAATATCAAATATGAGTCTGTGTTCGGCAATAATGCTGATTATGAGGAAAAAAACGGTACTGTCTTTGAAATGAATGTCGAGTGATCCAATGAATAGAATATCACAGTTTCTGTGATATTCACTGTTCTGTACTGAAAAATAGTGACACATGATTGGACAAAACAAATTAGCAAAGGTCGTTTTTTACTCTTTAAAACCCATTATCTGATTTCCCGATGAGAATTTTTTCGAAGCTTGACGGCAGCCGCCGTGAGCCGTTTGGTTCACCACCGCTTGTGTGGGGTGTGCTTTTCTCGGTGATTTCAGTGTTTAGATAGTTGCTAACGTGCGTCTCAAACGGATTGATCACATTGTCAAAGTACTAGTTAATATGTAGGCACAGTCTGCAATGTTAAAGTGTACCATTTTCTTGGTACGAATTTGCTAAACCTTAGTTGTTGTCTGACACGTTAGAGCAGACGTCCGATACGAAAAGAAGATCTACAGCCTGCGCAGAGATACCTCTCGGATCTCTAGGAGCGTCGCGATGTGGGCACGCTTCTATTTTATTGTAAGTTTAAAACTTTCATATTTTGAAGCCACCTAGTTAAATGAGGCGCTCCGTGAAGCTAATATGAGCATTTCGTTTTTTTTTCGTAGCACGATGCCTCATTTTTTAGCAGCCTGTGTATTAATGTGTGATACAGTAGTACAATGGACAGTGTCAGGAACATCGTTTCTCAACGATCAGAATTACGTAACCCTAACCCTGTTTCGGTACAGTAAAGCGTGCCAAGCACTTGGACAGGGCTTAAGCACATACTAACATATGTTGGAATTTTGGATGATGTGATTCTGTTGTGAAAACTGACCGTTTAAATTCCTGCTAACGAGTTATCGTGGTTTCCTATGCGCATTGTGAATTTTAGGATAAGTAGTATTTAGCCGAACTACACTTAAATTTTACATAATATATACTTTCATTTTTGTCGAGTAAACAAGACTTCGGACACTTACTCCTGAGCACTTCCGCACGCCTAGCACTAACAGCCAGCAAATAGGTGAAGAAGACACGCATATCGGACAAGCACAACCTGTACTAATCGACAGGGCAGCACTACGTAGAAAGAAGTGACATAAACGCACTAATCGGTATTGACTTTATGTGACGCTACGAACGACTACGTGACCATCTACACTTTCCTACAGGTTATGAGCCCAAGTTACGGGACTCAGGACTGGATTTGTTAAGTTTCGAAGTTTTATTAAAATTCTCGTTTAAAGTACGATTCTTGGTGGAAGTCCCCTGGGCCGAAGGGAGACACTGGTTTATTTCGTTTTCGCATATTTTTTCTCTCTTGTGGTTATAAGATTTGACTAAAAAATGGTTGACGAAGAAGTGGATATGGCCGCTATGATGGTATACATCAAGCGTTTGGAAAATAAAATCGAAGCCATGGAAGAAGAGAAGTCGCAAGATTGCGCTTCAATAATTTCGCCCAAGTCGAAAGGTTCGGATCACGACAGTATTTTTTTAAGGAAGCAGTGAAGAACAATGGCCCGTTTGGAAAACGGATGACGATGGAGGATTTGGGTGGAGATAACGGTATCGAACGTGATGCACATTGGCAGGCATCGGGGAGGAACGAGCCAAGGATATATGAAAACCAAGAAAGACAAAACGCGTGTCGAAATGGAAATATGAAGATACCCAAGTTGACGATTGAAAATTTTACTGGAGAAGAAATTTATCCCGGATTGGGTGCAGGTTTTAGGCAATGGGCCTACCTGTTTATTGAAGCAGTGGATGTAGCGCAACTCTCGTCTGGTTTTGTGTGGACGGAGCGCCATAAGGTGAATAAGTTGAGCGAGCATTTGGAAGGTGTAGCGGCGAGCTACTTCCAAGCTAATATCATGACTTGGTGGCAGATATCGCAGGAATTCTATTACTTTTTGGATCTATTATTATGCATTTAAGGTGAATATTACGCATCAACAAGCTGCAGTGTTATTCGCACAAGAGAAAAATGCTCGGAGGTCATGGACCCAGCATTTTTGTATCTAGTGGCATTAGCACGTGAAAGTGGATCACATGAACGACTTATTGTCGACAATATCGTGATATATGCAGCCCCTGGTTTAAAGATGGATTTGATGATACGCTCTAACCTACAGCGCATGGATTATATATTGCACGCCCAAGAACTTATCGCTTGGGCGCAAGAATTGGAGGACGACGCTGTAAAAGTGAAAAACAAGCAAGAAGTGTGGTGAATTTCGTGGATGAAAGGAAGAAGAAGCGAACATGTTTTACATGCGGCATGGAAGGTCACACTCAAAAATATTGTCGGCAAGGAAACCGCAGGGTGCAAAGCAAGCATTTCGAGCGCAAACCAAGACCAAGAGCAGAAGAAAGTGGCGAGAAAAATTTTGTGTTATCGACGATTGAGCATGGAAGAAAGCCGCAAAAGATGTCGAAAAAGAACCCAATGGACGATGAAGAGTGTGGATAATAAATTGACAGCGGTTCAAGCGGCCATCTCGTGTCGAGTGAAGAATTTTTAGAAGATGCAGTGGATTGTGGAGAAAATGGAGACTTACTTTTGCCTGATGGAGCAAGTCTGAGCGTAACAAAGGTCGGAAAAGTGCGTCTAAAAAGTAAATTCTCGACGATACTGCTTACGGAAGCGTATTATGCGCCGAAATTGGCAAAATATTTAATTTCGCTTGGTAATCTCAAGAAAAAAGGGTGTACGCTCAAGGACACTGGGAGGAAAATGAAGATGATGCATGGTTACAGTACATTGTTCGATGTGGAATTAACTGGATGTGTATTCACAGCGAAGTTAAGTTTAATGAAAGATTTGACTGTATGTGAAAAGTTTACGATTCTGATTATGATTGCTATGGAGAATAGTGAACGTGATGATCCACAAGAAGGATCATTACATCATTTTCATCTACCTTTATGGCATCTCTCCTATGATACAGTGGAAAGATTGGTAAAGACCCGGCATCTGGAATAAAATTGACTGACAAGCGCAGGCCGAATTGCCTGACCTGTGCGGAGGGCAAAGGGACCCGAACGAAGCAACCAAGACAAGACAGCGGGCAGGACGCATCGATAGATAGAATCGGTGGCGTTATCTGCAGCGATTTGAAAGGGCCCATTACGCCCAGAGACCGACGTGGAAATAAATACTTGATTGTTTTCGTGGATCATTTTTCGAACTACGTTTGTGTTTTTCCTGCGAAGTCAAAAGACCAAGCTGTTAAGAAATTTGAACATTTTTTGTCCTGGTTTGAAAATGAATTTAATTGTCGAATTCACGTGTTACGTACCGATGGCGGTGGAGGATATCGAAACGTGGATTTGTTCTGCAAGCGAACTGGAGTCAGAAGGCAGATTACCGAAGCGGTAATCCTGCATCGAATGGAAAAGCAAAACGGATGAACAGGACTATCTTAAATATGATTAGATGTATGATTTTCGGATCTGGAGTTCCGCTTACGTTTTGGTCCGAGGCAGCAGAGAATGCTACTATATTTTGAATCGGAGCCCGACACGTGCAAATTTGCGGAAGATGTCGCCAATTGAAGTTTTTACGTAATTGAAGGTGAATATCTCGGATATTGTAATTTTTGGATCACCGTGCATGGTTTGGCGTGATGCAAAAAATAAGTCACTTGGAAAACACGCAGAAAAGGCGTTGATTCTTGGAAAAAGTGATGAAATCAAGGGGTACAAAGTGTTACTTTTGAAAGACAGAGTGGTGACTACTACAAGACATTTGTATCACGTGGAAACACTAGGTGAAAAGGAGAACGAGAAGCTGTTACGAATGATGAATAACGAAGAGGAAATAAGTCACGAAAATAACGAAGAAAATTCAGTTCCGAAGGAGAAAACAGCCAAGACTCGTAAAATATATCAAGGCAAGAGTTACCGCCAAGGAAGTCGACGAGAAAGGTGAAGAAAACCCAGAAGTTAATTGAATTTGAAGAGGAAGAAAAGCAGCGCAGAACAGCTGAAGATGGTATCTCAAGTGAAGATGACAAACAAGACGATATGAGTGAAGAAAATTCATTTTTTGCGTTTGCGGTATGTGACGTGGATAACCCGGACAGTGGAAAAATTTCCGGAACGCCGGATCCCAAGAGCTTTTTCGAAACCCATTAGGGAAACCAATCTGAAAAGTAGAGAATAGCTAAAAGGGCAGAATTGAAAGCCCTAGATGACCTAGAAACCTGGGAAGTGATGAAGCGCACGAATGAAGTAAGCCTTTGCCCACTAAATGGGTTTACAAGACTAAATCGAAGAATGACGGCACTGTGCAGAGATATAAGGCACGTTTGGTGGCCCGTGGCGATAAACGGGTTTATGGTAAAAATTATTTCTTCACGTTTTCAACAGTTATGGAGATAAAAATATGAAGGCCATTTTGATATTATCGATTGTGTGGAATGTGCCTGCGAGGCATGGAGACGTTCCAAGTGCCTATCCAAAGGCAAGCACAGAGAAGAATTACGACATTTACCTACAGATACCACAAGGTATGGAGATTTCGAACGATACATTGGAGAAATTGCACGCTACAAGTTCGAAGGAGCTAATGCTCAAATTAAAACGAAACATTTACGGTCTGAAACAGGCAGGAAGACTATGGTACGACTTACTATGCGAAATCTTAGTGAAAATGGATTTTTCTCAGTGTCTGACCGACACTTGCATTTTCGTAAGAATTGACGAAAAGGGAACGATCGTGGTTGGTGTATATGTCGATGATTTACTGGTTACAGCAACGGAGACAAAGCTTGTGGATGATTTTTTCGAGAAATGCGATCGGAGTTAACGGCCACTTCAGGTAAGACACATAACTATCCAGCCGGGCTTATTGGGGTAGGTTACACAAAAGGGAGTATTGGACATAGGGATAAAAATCAGTATACGTTTCGCTTTCTTAGACACAAGTCGCTTTCATTGGTTCACAGCCGAGGGCTAACAAGGTCCCCTCTTGCTGCTATTAGTTTGCCCGGGGAAGGTTAAAGTAACCCACCGGAAGTCCCCCGACCGGGAGTCGTTGCGTCGGGTATACTCACCTCAAGTCGCCCGTGTTTTGAACACGGTTATATCAAGTATTGGAAAGTGTGGTAACGTTTTAGCCTACTGTGGAAGATTGTGAAGTTATATTTGGATTCCCCTTTACGTACACGTTTGGATTTACCCCTTTTTTGTCATTGGTTTAGCTGGCCGATCGACTATTCATGGTCCAGCCCCCGCAGTATACAAACTTCAAGTATATTGCCAGTCGAGCTCCCCGGTGAAGATTTCTGCCCAGGAGTTACCCCTAGTCCTAACCCTCGTCTCCTTATTCGACGGACTTTACACTTTTTTAGGGTCTATCAAGAGAGCGCAACCGCCAGTGCTGACGGGTACACTAGGTGAGCTTTTAACATGGATCATCCAAGTCGTCACGACCAAGGTGATGGAAGTGACCGATCCAGCCGGC
>MIQA02022003.1:0-14859 GCA_001887855.2 Sclerospora graminicola | reverse complement strand
ACACCAATAAAGTCAATACCAATATAAATAATGACAATAGGAGTTCGTTCGAACCTGAATTGGTAAATCAAAGAGTAAACATAGTAGAAACACGTCAATAGAGTGAATATCAATGTAAATAAAGAGAGCAGAAGTTTGTTCGCACCTGAATTGGTAAATCAAACAGTACATAAGTTAGAAACACGTCAATAAAGTCAATACCAATAAAAATAATGTCAATAGGAGTTTGTTCGCACCTGCCAATATAAAACAAAGAGAAAATATGTTAGGAAGACATCAATAAAGGCAATATCAACATAAACAAAGACAGTAGAAGTTTGTTCGCACCTAGAAAGGGTAAAAGAAATACATCAGATATTAGTATGAGCATCAATAAAAGTAATTATGCAATCCTTCGCACCTGATATGATCGCGCTTCATATACAGTCATATATTCGTTTACTTCATCCCAACTTGAAAATTCTCTTTCTTCGAGCGGAGGTCCAACTGCTGCTTCCTTGTCTCTGTCGTCACTTCTCTGCTCCGTCTTGCGGCTCCTGCCTCCCCCCCTCCCCCTTCTCCGTCTTGCGGCTCCTGCCTCCCCCCTCCCCCTTGTCGTCATCATAGCTGCTTCCACTCGAACCACAACGGCCCCTGTCGTCGTCCTCAAAGCTGCTGTCCCCGCTGCCAGACGTCTTCTTGGGGGAGGGTTTCCGGGTACGCTTACGTGCCATTTTTGCGCCGAAAATCTTTTTGTTTCTTTAATTTTAAATATGTGGTGGAAGTATACTATACACCGTGCCGTTCGCCGGTTAGAGGGCTGTGTAGAGTCAGGCGGTTGGAGAACATTCCTCGAACTTTCTTTTTTTTGTCCAATTGCAATCGGTGACTGTATCCACTCTCATCTTAGATTTGGCGGTTTTTATCTTATCACGCTGCTCCTGGTGGTGGCCATGAATACCAGCCAATTTAGCATCACTGTGGAAATAACATTAGAATTTAAAAAGGCAATGCCTATTCACTTGTGTAAATATAAAAAGCTACTCCTAAAATGTGTCGTTACTAAGAGCTAAGCCATCGTGACACTTCTTCGTTCATTCCATTGCCACCCTTACTTATTAGAGGATAATCACCGGTATCATCGGTGCAACCTACTGGACGGAGATAAATTTGTTACTCACTCTCCTGCATGCCCTTTCTGTTTATCGTGTGGTATGATATGGGTGCTCCGTAGTCTCTCCCGACCGACATTGTCACTGAGCACTGAGCACTGAAGCATTCAATTCTGGTGTCTCAGAGTCAGTTCGTAAGGTGAAATTGAGATTTAAAATGCAGCAGGTTTGATTAGAATGCGCGGGTTAATGGCTCAAATGATTTTTAAATCGTTTAGTGGATGGGATATGTCTGCAGGACAAGGCTGCACAAAAGTGTTCTACTACTGTAAGCGAAAGTGAATTAAATATTCAATTCGAGTATTGAAAGAGATATTTGTATCTCTAGCTATAATCCTAAAAGTGGTGAGACTCTACTAAGCAATAAACCCGAAGCGAAAGGCAACGCGACCTTTACTTCATCATCCCGATTGGCTTCTGCGCATTTGTCGCCGGATGGGCTGGATTGATCTATTTTGTCGAGGCACAAAAAAAGGAAAAGCTGGGCGACAACTGAAATTTATAGTTCAAAGGAGAAGATTATACGTCTTGACGATTCATCCAGTATAACAGTGTAATGATAACGCCGAAACACTATCAATATTTTTTATTTGTCCTTCTGATAGAAAATCACCCGCGATGCGTGCACCATACCCTTCATTGTAACCGTGGACCTTACCATACATGCTTGCACCATTGACTCTTCTCAAAACACCCTGAAGCAACTCACCGTCCCGAAAGATCACAACATGGTCGTTATTTGCTGAGCCATATAGATCACCCTTTATCTTAGCCTAGTTTGCAGACCTTTTGTCAGCAACCTAAAATTGAGGTGATCAACGTCCAAGGTGGCTTCTATCACCAAGCTCGCGGCTGTAGCCAAACCCACAAGAAGCGAATAAAGTAATACAATCAACTGCTGCGCCTTGATAGACTTGTCACGATTTACCGTAATGATCCAGCTCCTTAGGAAAAGTTCACCTCTGTTTGAGTCACCTCGGTTAGAAACTCCTAACCGAAGTGCCAACCAAGTAAGAGAAGACACACCGACCTTTTTTAAAAAATGTGATATGGGTGAACAAAAACAGTGTCATCCATGTCTGTGAGTTTTGGTTGAAAGTGCCTGTATAATTTTATAACTGAGGATCGGTTGACCCAGCCGACCTCTTCGAGGTCAGTTGAGCCAACAGAGGTGGCGACCACCATCTGACCAATCGGATGCCCCCATTTTTCAACCGAGCTGTTCCAGAACAGAGGCGAGATGGTGACCACATCTGACCAATCGGATGACCCCATTTTTCAACCGAGCTGTTCCAAAACAGAGGCGAGATGGTGACCACCATCTGACCAATCGGATGCCCCCATTTTCAACCGAGCTGTTCCAGAACAGAGGTGTGCCGTTAAGGAATGGTGGTTAATTGTGTAGATATGTACCTATTCAATTAAGTATTTTTACGACTTTAATGCATATGTAGCCGTCTTACTATGCTAGCTCTAATAGCGCTGGTTAAATGTTATGGGCAAAGATCACCTCTGCTGTGGAACAGTTCGGTTGAAAAATGGGGGCATCTGATTGGTCAGATGGTGGTCGCGACCTCTGTTGGCTCAACTGACCTCGAAGAGGTCGGCTGAGTCAACAGAACCTCGGTTATAAAATTATACAGGCACTTCCAACCAAAACTCACAGACATGAATGACACTGTTTCTGTTCACCCATTTCACACTTTTTTTGGAAAGGTGGGTGTGTCTTCTCTTACTTGGTTGGCCCTTCGGTTAGGACTCTCTAATCGAGGTGACTCAAACAGAGGTGAAATTTTCCCTAAATGTATTTCTATTGGCCGAAAACGAAAGGCAGATTTGACAGATGCATAAAAAATACTTTGTTTTGTTACCCGCCGTGTGGCCACAAAAGGCCTTAAACGTGTTTTCGATAGCAGTATTGCGTAGACGAGATCGTGTTTCCAAATAGCCCATTTTCGGGTAGTGTCGCTATGTCAGGTATGATCTAGGAAACTTTCAGTGAACGTAACGAAAAATTAAGCTTGCATAAAATGTGATTTTGTTTGCAAAACGTAGCAAATTCCTGTACAAATTATACACCTAGATCCACCACGATTTGGCAAATACGATGGTGAAATTCGCATCTCAGACAGACAAGGGGTCGAGAATATCTGGTCTCAATCCCATTTGCACATTCTCGACCGGGACAGAGGAAGTACTAGGTCAGTACTATGTATCGGTTGAGCGATTACTCCGTACCGGACAAGAATAACGGACAATCCAAGTAGCCGGTTATCAACTTCCACACCCAGTTAAACTCTTCCTTACAAATTGCGATACATCTCGAAATTTCACACGACATCCTGGTTATAGAATCGGTTTCCTCAGCGTTCCATATAGTATACGTAAAAGTATACACGAGAACGATTTTTCTCCATAAACGCAGTCCAGTCAAACCTTTTTTCAGATACAGACAACCAGACCCAATGCAACAAAATTGCTCACATGGGTGGTGAGCTAAAGCGCGCCAGTACACGTCTCTACCGGGTAAAAGTTGATCTGGAGGGGCCTTGTTAAGCCTGTGCTACCGTGGCGAGAAGCAAATGTTTCTTTAGGGGGTAAATTCAATCCTTTACTTTAAGTGATAAAAACAGCCGGATTCGGTAGAACACGTTTTTTCAGGTGGTCAACCCACACCGTGACTCCAAGAGAGATGACCAGAAAGTGATCCTAACAAAGAGCAACCCTCAACCTAGCTACGGTTTAGCAGGGATCCGGACCTAGCGCTACTTGCCCTTGTCCGTCCCAGACCAACATTGTTCCGGACCATTTGACTCTAGCTTCCTTATTTCTTCTCATGGAATATAAACCGACAAAACATACAAATCGGGATGAACCAACGAATTTGACATCAATTATATTATCCCAAAATGTCAGGGGTTTTACAAAAAAGGATATCTCAAATTGGTTATACTCTTGGCGGAGAGGGGGATCGAAGTATAGTGCACAGATAATATTCCTCCAAGAGCCACACATTGTTTCAACGAAGGAACGTGACGAGGTGGCGAAACAATGGGCTTTGCTATGGGGACAGACTCATCAATCACAAAAGTTGTCTTGTTGGAGTGTGCACCCTTTCAAACAAGGAGGTGTAGCTCTTTTAGAAGGCGATGTTTCGTGAAAATGTCACTATTCTTCATGGCAAAGTTTTAATGGGTAGTAGATTGATTTATTGAGGAGCCCTTAGTAACGGCTAGGGTCCTGCTGACCGTATTCCACTGTGGCTATATTCTCCTTGACAGTTGCCTTGATTGCTTCTTCTGAGTTCAATATACCTCGAACAGGTCTTTCCAAGCTGTCTGTTCCCCTTTTTCCAAAGCCGTGAAATTTTGCTTCGTAATCAGGGCTTTCAGACATTACCTTAATATGCCGCTGAAGTAGGCATAAAATGGTGTGGACTTAAAGGAGGGCAGTAGTATAAAAATGACGAATGCACCTCAGAATCAGGGCGAAAGTAAAAAAAATCCAGTGAAGAGCGACTGAGCATCATTAGTTCACTAGATTCACAAGAACCAAGCCAATTGGCATTAGCCCTAAAGACGGCACTATGCCAAGCTACTAAGAGGAAACCGCGGGTTAAAGCATGGTTAGATTTGACACAGGAGTTATTCACGTCTATCTATGTGAAGGTACGCGGACCGACTTCACGCTTATCCGACGCAGTGAAACGGTTCCCGCAACTTAAATCAGCGGAAGTGGAAAGAGTACTGGACCTTTTCGAACTAATGGTAATTGATGAGCAGAAAGACTGGGAGTTGTGGCGCCAGCGGGTGGTTGGCTCGGCGGTGATAGCTCAGAAAACTACTCAATCTTTCGAGGCATATTATGGAAAGCTATCGGACAGGCGAAAGTATTGAAAGAACAGCGGCTACCGCCACCCCTCCAAGGATGGGCTAACAAGGTGACAGGACATACTACTATGGGGAAGGAAGATAAACTCGTGAACAAAACTTTTCTGTTTAAGACATCGCTATACACCCCGGAGGAGATCATACGGTTGAGAACTGTATGCGAGAAAGAATATGGAAAATTTGCGCCAATGCAAGTGCGGGAAGGAAGTGCAGAGGAGTGGAGAATTGTCCAAGGACTAGTTGAAGGGACAATTATTGCAAAGCGGTTACCTCAGTTTTTAAAGCGCATTATGAAAACGGAGGAACAAGTGAAGCTGGTACACACTATCAGAGCACAAGTTGAAGGGTGTCTTGTCCTGGATTTGAGGGGTGAGAATATCAGTAAAGAAGCTTTCTTGAGTACTAAAAGTATTCAAGAAAGCATTGCCACAGCAGCGACGACGAGAGGGACAGGAGGCCCGGCACTATGGCAAATGGTCGCGCAGATAAAGAGTATCAGTTATGACAGTAGCAAGCATGCATTGTATTTTCACTTCTTCACACGAGACATGGCCCGGAAATTTGAAGGTATTACCGTTCCGTTCCATCGCTACGATCATGTCTTAAAAAATTTACACCATCAAGCACCAGGAACGAGTGGTTCGGCGTGGGAAAGGCAACGGGACAGTAACGGAGAAAGTTTCGAGCACAAAGGATTCTATTCATGCGTGTTAAAGAATGTGACAAGGTCTGTGGATTTATTGAAGCTCTCGAATTTTTTCAAAAAAGTTCTCGCAATGGAGTTTCAGCTGGACGATCTTGACAAAAGTGGACCCTTCTCTGATACTTCAACGTTATGGGAATTAATTGTGGAATCGGACGCCTGTCCGACGGCATTATTGGATGTTAAGCGAATTTACTGGGGACACACGATGATTATAATCGAACTCCCAAGTATGCGGGGCAAGAAACAATGTCTAAGGTGTGGAGAACTTGGTCACCCAATGCGGAAATGCGCAACCGCACTTTCCGACCTCCTGAAGAAGAATTGTATTCATGTCAAATTAGAAGATTTAAAATCTTACGCAGCGCCTACACAAACGTTCAGGAGCATGGAAGAATTAAGGGCGCAAGTGGATGCGGTAAGGGAGCGACAGTTAGCAGAAAAAGGAAAGGTCGATCATTCAGCGAAATCAGAAACTACTGAGTGTGAAACCACAGGTGAATCAATAGTGACCTGCGTCACTCCATGTAAACCCATGGTATCAAGTGGAATTTCGAAAGAAGACAAGCAGTCCGCAGCCCCTCCTCGGGAGATGCAGCAACGGAAACAGTTACTAGACTGGATCACGGTAACAAAGAAGAAATGTCGGCCTCAAAGTCGAGTACAGCCAGAGGATGATGAAGAGGAAAAGGCGCCAATCCCACAGGTGGCCTCAAGTTTACAACGGGACATACAAAATCACGTGACAAGAATGTACAACCGGTCAGTAACACGCAATCGACTGGACAAGTCAAAGAAAGACAAGACAGTGGTATTCAGACATCAAAAAAACGCAAATCCAAGCTGGAGAAAAAGAAGGCTCGAGAACAATACGAAGTAATTCTCCAGGAAAAGGCAAGCGCGTTTTTAATGTTGGAAGGAAGGGCAAAGAACATTATCACAGCAGTGGTGGATGAGGTTGAAAAAGCTGAAGGGCCTTTGACACTGATGGAACCATTGGATTGGGAGGATGATTATCCGCAAGATCTAACGTCGGTATCGAAGCTATTAGACGCCTTAGGCTTGCGCAAAGTCATGACCCCTCCAACAAGCAACTGTCAACTTTATGCAGTTTGTCAAGCCTTAACGGGATCGGCAAAAATAATAGAAAACGAGGAAGCATTGGAGAAAATGACTAAAGCCGTAAAGGAAGGTTGCCTAGCACGAGCCTTGTTGGATTTTAATGACAAATTCTGTCATGAGGCAAGGAAATCTACCCTCAAGGAATTAGGTCGGTCCAATTTGGATTTGTCACCCAAAGAATCGCGAAAACAATTCCAACAGTATTTACTGGAATTTGCTGAAAGTAGTTCGAAAATTCACGACAATATCCCACGCCAATCTTGGGGGAGCAATGATACGTTGATGTCGATAAGTACGATGTTACAACGGGATATCTACGTGCTCAGCCATCCGCCAAGTGCGGCGGTACCGGGTTCCAATTTGTTTACGCCAGAAACACGAACAAAACGGGCGAAAACATAGGGAATACCCCATAACTGTTAGTGTTTTCTATGAACGGATGAAACAATTTCTGAACGATGTCAAGGAACACGATTATCATGGTAAACGACCGCTCATACTAGAATACAGTGGCCAACATTACGCCGCGATATTAAGTGGGGAAAGGCAGTGGCCAACGGAGGATGTTGACATGAATAAAAGCAGTGATGAAGAGAATTATGATGACGATAAGGTACACTCCGGACCAGGAGGAGTAAAGGAGCCGGATTCTCGAGAGATATCGCAGGAGACAGTGGACAGTGACGAAAGCATCTTAACTAACTATGGCAACTGTTCCCCGTGGGACCCAGACGAGTGGGATGGCAACATTGAGGACATTCTTCACCTTCTGAATGGGCCGACCATTCACCATGCATTAAAATGTGAAATTGCCAACATTATCAGAACCAAAGATTCAAGGATGCGTGAATTGCTCCATTTCCTATCACATACTGTTAGTAAACTATCACTACCGGAACAAGAAAGCCTACTTGCGGCTAACTTGGCGGACCCAGAAACGGCAACTTATTTCCTACAAAAATATCAGATCTCGAAACCAATTCTCGAACAATGGTACCATAAAGTGTGGGCGGATAACCAACCGGAAAAGGAAGTATTACTTATTTCTGATGGATCAACATCAGATTCGGACTATAAGCTATCAGACAAGGGAGACAGCTCGCAGGACACTTCGGAAGCTGGAAGCGGTAATAGCCCCCTCTCAAAACGGCTATGCCGTCGAGACCACATTGACGACAACACAGACTCAATGGAAATTGTGCCAGTAGAACGTGAACTTATGGACGAATTCATGAAATGTGAGAAGGAGGCTACATCGGACCCACTTTCGCTAGAAGATTTCAATATCACATGGCATAATTTCTTCCTAAAATGGGAGGAACAAACGGGCGTGCCATTTCCATTAATCAGCTCCACAAAAACATTGTGGATTAAGGCGGTCCAGAAGGAAGGAAATCGGCTGTTACATTTATTGAAGGATATTCCTGGGACCCACAATATCCTAGACAGTGTTCATTCAAGTGTATTGGTTGAATTAACTAAAAAGTGGAGAGAGCAATGCTGGCTTGAGGTAGTGGAAGCAGGCAAAAGGGAAGGATTAATGGACATCCCTGGGCAATGGTTTATGGAATGAGAAGAACGCTATAATGTGATGAAATCTCAAAGTCAAAAATGGCGATAATTAATAGCTCCCAGGAATGGGCTCGGTTACGTAAAATCCAGTTCGGTGGCAATACAATTTTAAAACTGCTAGCACCGAGACAAGTACTACTCTTGGCGACTATACTTTTAAGTGGGCATCTATTTGCGGAGCAATTAGCGGCGATTCTCGGGAATAATTACAATCATACTGATACCATTTTATGCCTACTCCAGCGGCATATTAAGGTAATGTCTGAAAACCCTGATTACGAAGCAAAATTCACGGCTTTGGAAAAAGGGGAACAGACAGCGTGGAAAGACCTGTTCGCGTACATGAACTCAGAAGAAGCAATCCAGGCGACTGTAAAGGAGAACATAGCCACAGTGGAATACGGTCAGCAGGACCCCAGTCGTTACTAAGGGCTCCGCAATAAATCATTCCACTCCCCATGAATACTTTGCCATGAAGAATAGTGATATTTTCACGAAACATCGCCTTCTGAAAGACATGGAATATACACCGACAAAGCATATAAGTCGGGATGAACCAACGAATTTGACATCAATTATATTATCCCAAAATGTCAGGGGTTTTACAAAAAAGATATCTCAAATTGGTTATACTCCTGGAGGAAAGGGGGATCGGAGTATAGTGCACAGATTATATTCCTCCAAGAGACACACATTGTTTCCACGAAGGAACGTGACGAGGTGGCGAAACAATGGGCTTTGCTATGGGGACAGACTCATCAATCACAAAAGTTTCCTTATTGGAGTGTGCACCCTTTCAAACAAGGAGGTGTAGCGATTTTGATTGTGCCAGCTATCGCAGACCAAATTCACCCATGTTCTGAAATTTGGTGGACGAACCGTGTAATAGCAGTCCAATGGAATGACTGCACTTTGATAAACCTATACGGGCCTTCTGGTGATGCAGCCGGCAGAGAATCATTTTTCAACGACATCAAAAAAATGTTCCCCAGTAAACCATCGAACTGCATAAGGGGAGGTGATTTTAATTGTGTCGACACTCCATAATTAGATCGATTAGGGAGAAACCGATCGCATCGACCAGAGAGTGGTGCTCTCTCGAGACTGATCGCATCCTGGCACTTATGGGACGCGCGCCTTCTCATGACACCTGTTTTAGATGAATTACAGCTGGATCCAACAGATCACTTTACTTATTGGCGAGGTAATCAAGCGAGTCGTATAGACCGATTTTACGTGTCGGATCACTGGAAAACTTGGGTGGTTTGGGTAGCTGTGGAAGCTCCGTCAGTATTTTCTGACCATAACCAACTTTATCTATGCCTAAAAGACCCAAGTGTTTCTAGATTACAGATGTCAAACAGACGAATGCCTTACCCTTTCCCGGGTTCTCGGGAGGATAAAACTCGAAAAATGTTACTGGAACGGTTAATGCAGACCCTGTCACTTCAAATCTCCACTCTAACGTGGGATAATTCCATCGATGAGTGTCGAAACATCATATACAAAGTCAGACGGAAGGTAGCGAGACGAAGACGCAAACGGGTGCGGCATTTGCAGCGAGCAGCTCGGGATAATGCGACTCTTCGCAAACACATTGTTCAGGCCTTAGCGGACGACATGGGTAAAGAACGGTCCTTCCGCAGGGGACTACGTTTACACAGATCTGCAGCAGATGTTCGGTGGTTATTTAAACGAACATCCATTTGGGAACGTAATCAGACAGTGACTAGAATACAAGCGACATCGGGTCCGGCCTTCGAGACCTCACTCTCCATTCCAGATCGTTTCGCAGCCACTTGGAGAAATATCCTAAGCTGTAGTCACCGGGTCGTCAAAACCTCCCGATTGATGAGTGACGTGTGTCAATTTTTGAAAGTACCAAGTGATAGAATGGTAACTGCGACACAAAACATGATGTTAATGGAAGACATTCTCGAGAAAGATGTCACATGGGCAATCAGGGGTATAGCTCGTAGAAAAGCAGCCGAACATGACGGATTGAGAAACGATTTCTATAAAGATTTCGCGGACGTTCTCATCGGACCCTTAACGCGAATTTTTAATGAGATACTAGCTGGAGCAAACCCACCTAAGTCGTTCTTGAAGGCGGTAGTCATACCGCTTAGAAAAAAATGCGACTCCAGTGACGCTCTTGACTATCGGCCAATCTCGCTCTTAACAACAGGATATAAACTATTTGCCAAAATAATGGCCCGTCGACTTCGGTCTTTCCTCGGACAGCTCATTGGAGACACCCAACAAGGGTTCGTTGCCGGTAGAAGAATGGATAATGCTGTAATAATGATGCAGGCGACTTTTGAGACATATAAAGATTTGCGTAAGGAATCAGCGGCTCTCGACTTCAGCAAAGCTTACGATACGGTGGACCGGAAATTCCTATATACCGTACTCAGCTTATTCGGGTTCTCTGATTGTTTTATTGAACAGAATTCATGCTGGGACAACAGCGGAATTCATGGAAAATAATAGCTTTTCGACGCCCTTAGAAGTGAGATCAGGCATCCGCCAGGGTTGTCCGTTAGCACCCCTACTATTCATCATAGCAGTGGAGCCACTGGCCTTGGCGTTATTACAGGAACAAAAGTTAACAGGGGTAAGCCCTCTAAAATGTGATAGCTCGGTACAACATCGATTCTCAGCATTTGTGGATGACTCGACGATATTTGTCCGACATGCGGAGCAAGCACCCGTAGCTCTAGAAATTGTGCGGAGATTCGGAGACCTCTCAGGTCTGCATATCCAACCAGCCAAAAGTCATTTTCTCTTCCTAAATTCGGAATTTGTACCAAAAAAGTGGTACACCTTACCGGTAATACCGGAAGGAGAAACCATTCGATATTTAGGTTATCATTTTGGATGGGCGAATTTACGCAGTGTAAACTAGGCACTACGAATTTAAGGGATCAAAAGACGTTTAGCAACAGCAACAGAATGTGGTACGGCCTTTATGGAGAGAGTTCAATTCCGTCTTTGTTATTTACAGCCCGGGTGTTTGATCCGCCCGGGGAAGTATTACAAGAATTAGTCCATATCCAGAAAGCATTTATATGGAGAAACAGCACCATTGGCGAGAACGAACGCCATAAGATCTCACCGACCTTTCTCTTACCGCACGCTGCGGGAGGAGTAGGTTTAATATCGATACCGGTGGCTTTACAGGTCCAAAGATTAAATTGGCTCATCAATGGTTGATAGCTGCGAGAGACAGCTATCAACAAGCGTGGTTAGACCTACACGGGATTGGCTCCGATTATTCAGCAGGGCCATGGATCTCACCGATGACTGGATATAAAGTGTGTCAAGCAGGGAAGCCAGTAAGAGGAACCAAAACCCGGACTGTTGGACGAACAATAATGGAATGGCTTGGACCGGACTCGGACCAGAATGAACAGTTGCAGCGGTATACTAAAACGATCTTACCGAAGGTGATACGCAACATGGAAAATAGCCTGGCAGTGAAAAGTCAAGGATTATGTCACTCAGATGTATTCAGTATCACGATTGCCATTGATGAGTATCCTTATCACGACTTGCTTCCAGGCTCCATGCTTCCTTTCTGGGGAACATACAGGTGGAGCTCGAATCCGTCGATACAAGAAGCGCAAGCGACAGTACTTGTTCCACGGAAATATGAGCGCATCCCAATTATGTCTACCAGAGATTTAGGTATAGTCAGACTCACGAGAACAACGTTTATGTGGCAGGTTAAGGGAGTAGATGATAAATCACATACGTGCGCCAAAATTGGAAGATGGCTATGTGCCATAATTCTAGCTTCACCGAGAGTGAAAATTGGTCAAAAGATTGGAGACAGGGCACCAATACAACTGGATAGAGGACCGGCCTGTTTAGATTCTTTTGAGTGGACACTAATTTCTCCCGGAAAAGTCAGGGGAGTGGCGACGAATAGCGACGATTCATGCACATTATCACAACAAGCGGATGGCATAATCTGGAGGGTGACATCGAGTACACTTCGGGACACAGCTAAATATTCCTCAATTCAGGACGAATGCGTAGTATTGCAACCCCATCCGGATCTGCACCTGATAGGATGGTCGGTAGAAGATAAGACGCCGATTCGTAAGATATGGCAGAAATTACGACGAGTTTTCCGGAAACTGTATTTTCACGGGATAGCACCACAATTACCAAAGGTGCTAGAGAAGTGGAAGACCAGATGCACGACGAGTTCCTGGTGGACTGGCTTACAAGATGTGGAGTTGAATAAGGTATGGGACCATGACAATATGCTAACCAAATCAGGTTTGGGTGCAATTCAGGGCGGTAACTATGCAGTTAAATACATATCATATTCGGACGACCTCCGATCGACGTTGTGAACTGGATCATACCTGCACATCCACTGGGACGGATATCAGTCACATCCTATGGGAATGCAAACGAGCGAAAGCTTTCTGGAGGCGGCTAATCCAGCAATGGCGAGGAGTTATGCTATCAGATACGGAGTTATCTCTTTTCGAAACAGCGGTAGTGTCCCGTACGGCGCCCCCAATAGGATCACGAATAAAGGAGGCAATGATGCATAAACATGGGTGGTACGACGATACCTATACAGCGGTATTTCAGGGATTGTGGAATGGCCTGTGCGGAATCGGTGTTGCGTGGCTATGGCAGCTTCGGAATCAAAAGATTTTTCAGGGCATATTGAGAGATGCGTTTGACCATCTCGAGACAATATGGAACAAATGCAGAACCCAAGTCGCAGCAGTAGCAGAATATGAGGCAAGATCATACTCAACTCGGGAAGACGGTATCAGCCTACGTATAAGTTCACAGTGCGTCTTCGAATATCTTCCAGCACCAGATATCCATTCCCCAAGTATCGACCAAGATCAATTGTATGTGATACGAGAAAGTACCACACCCACCAAGTCTGAGCCTAGATTACATTCTAGAATGCACATGTTTATAGTAGCTAATAGTTAAGACTAATTAGAACTACATTTTACTACTAGGGCCAAATGTAAATTTGGTCCTCCTTAGTTTACCTTAGATAAACTTAGAGTAAAGACTAATTAATTTAGGGATCGGTTATGTTAACCAGCCCCCACCCCCCAATTTTAGCCTCCAACCCAAATAATAGCCCCCATCCCGAAAAATTATATTGGTCAGAATGTCACATATTCATCGAACTCATTAGAAAATATCTTATTACGTCACGGTTTCTATAATTTTTGGACTTGTAAACTTACTGCTTCTGCATCTACTACGTCTTCTAAAACTACTGCTTCTGTATCTGCTCCACGTGTCCGCACTTGCACAGGATCTTCGCATGCGTCGTAATTTGTTAGTCCGATACGTTTTCTGTGAAGCAGTACAACATCGGGACTTATAGTAAATTCATCAACAAGTTCGACAAAACAATACATGCAACGAATTCTTCAACGTACAAGACTGATATAGGCCTTTTCGTATAGACTTGCCACATGGGGTTCACGTGGGCCAAGAACAGTTATCAGCGCATTTTGCTTGCACTAAGCAGGATACCTATGGCTGTATGTGCGCCATGTTCTTCCAGATTTTAAAATCTAGAGGTCGTGGCCAGACACCTCAACGCAAAGAGCCGGATTTGAGTGTCAATTCCGATCTGATATCCGTCGCACAAAATCGCAAGAAAAGTTCAACTCTGAAACCCCCTATTGTTTAAGGGTATTGCTATTTCCACCACGCCTTTTTGCTGTTTCCACCACACCCACCGAAAAACAAAACAAAACAAAACAAAAACACTACACCCATACCTCACCACACCACATGTCTCTGCGCTCAAGCTATCTTTTTCAATTCCAGCTCTGCTCATTCAGCAGAATTTCCAATCAGTAAGTCTAGTCTGCAATCTAGACAACAAAACGTTTTGCTGGGTTATGCTAGCATGGTGTTGCCACAATACATCAAAGGGTGGCAACCCTCTATCTGCAGCCAGCTTACCAGCTTGCCAATGACATCCATCATCGTGAACCAAAGCCATCTCGACAATACTGTCAGTATCAGTTTTGTACGGGAGATACGTCGTCGCATGACATTTGTCGTCTAAAATGACAACAGGTCGCTTATACATTGTTGTCGTTAGTACAGCACACTCTGATGCGACAAACCACGTTGAAATGGGTGCCATGCCTGCACCTTGTCATCGAAGAAGAGCTTCCAGTCTGCTCAAATCTGTTCCAAGTATTTTTTGCGATTGAACACCGTCAAATCCTCGAAGATGAAGAATTATTTGGGGTGGTGGCTAAATTATTTGGGGTCGAGATTGACCAATCAAAAATTCGGTGGTGGAGGCTGACCAATCAAATTATTTGGGGTGGAGGCTGACCAATCAAAAATTGGGGGGTGGGGGCTGGTTAACAAAAAGGTGGGGGCTGAATAACCGATCCCT
>MIQA02021999.1:0-26031 GCA_001887855.2 Sclerospora graminicola | reverse complement strand
TTTTTTTCCGTGTGACACTGCCGGAACAGATGGCCGACTTCACCACATCTGCTACATTGCCGTCTGCCCTTCGTGTTGGGGTGTTCAATGAGCAGTATATGTCCACCCCACCCAATTCTGACCACGTTGGTTAGCGCTTCTGGGCAGTGGTCCGCTTCGATTATCACTAGCCATTCCGTGAAAATGGTCCCTTCTTGTCTAGGTCAACTAAGGAGAGCGGTGTGGTGATATGCATTTTCAGGAACACGATAAACTTGGTCATATCCATCAAACACGTAACATGTTTCACTGTAATCGTGTATTCTTTAGGTGCATATAACTCAGTGGTGGCACTGCCTCCCTGACGTTTCCACGTGGATTGGCCCGCCTTGTCAGCGTCCGTGTCAATGGCGTGTATATTTTCCAGTCGATGGTCTCTCTTGTGATAAGGAACTACAACCTCTTGATATTGAGCTGATATATCTCTTGTAGGGTAGTAGAAAAAAATGGTGTGGCTCGAGGCTTCATAGCAAAATTGATATTACCTGGGAGATCATTTCCCACAATTTGGGTGATCCTTTCTTCCGTATCGTAGCGGCCATCGCTATGATTTCTTGGATGTTTCGGGTACTTAGATACGCCTCCTTGATTGGCTGTTCTCCATATAAATCCATTGCGAGACAACCTTCCACCTGCGCTCGGATCGTCTGCATTAAGCGTACTGTCCTCCACCGTCATAATTAGTGTAGAAACGGGGAGCTTCTTCGCCAGTTGTGTCTTCTGCTAGTCCTATGATGATGATTCGTTCATCTTCGGAGGGTGCCCTGAACGCGTTTAGCGCATTCTTGGAGTACAGTTTTTCACATATAGACCTCAGTCTTTTAATGCTATCTCTTGGAAATAAGTTGGTGTTCAAAAGGAACGGTTTCGTGAGTAGAGTTGAGGAGGCAGCCTCTTGGTCTACTCCTTTAACTTTGCTTATCCATCCCGTCCACCACGTTCGCCCGATTCACCTGTTGTTGACCAACCGCCTTTTAGAGTAGTAGTGAAAACGGTTGTGGCGTTCTGAGGGTCGTGTACGTTAATTTTTCCACTAGTGACCTCCAAGTTGCCCACGATGATGTTGGTGGGTAACCATCAATACGAAAAGCTTCATTAAATTCGCACTTTCGGGATGTTAAAAGCTGAGCAAAGCAGTCTTTTTCGCCCCTCCGACATAAAATTTCTCCATTTTTTCAAGAAACTTTCTTTTTTTCAATCCATCGAAAAAATAATTGTACAAGTCACGCATGAGTTTGTTAGTTCCTTTTTTTGTTGTTTGTGTTTTCCTTCAGGGTCGGTCTTTGTCAACAGGCTGTTGTAAAGTGTGTGCGATGTTGCTGCATCTGGGGTGGTTACTTTTCCATCGTTTTTCTCGGAGCGATCCCCTCCCTTCGTTGCTATTTGCATCTGGTGCTACTTTTCCTTCGTTTTCCTCCGGAGCTGATCCATACTGTCCCTCCCCTTCATTATTATATTCCATGTCGATTTCCATAGCTAGAGTCCTCTCATGTGTTGGGGACTCCTGAGAGGCCAAAATAATGACCTCTGGGTGTCCTTCCCTATTTGGCAGGTCGTGGAATGTCAGTTCTTGTATGGAATCCCTTTGTGAAGGTGGTTCCCCGCCTAAGTGGATGCCCCCGGGCCTCTGGCCCGGATTACCGTCCATGCCCGGTTTGTTCGCTTTTACCGGCGCTGCTCCTTTATCCGTCCTGATCCCCGTCAACCGTCGGGAGGTTGGGGGGCTTCGTTGCAAAATCGGGACTTATATCACTGAATTAATATTTGATCCATGGATCATTTCTAAATTTGCTTATTAACAGCCCCTTTCAAGCTGAAAGGGTTTAGGGCTATCAAGATACTGGAAATGCAGAGGACGCCAGGGTCATTAGTAGACCCGGGGCCGCAACAGAGCAAAAGCTCGAAGGACCCGCTTCTTTATATACCCGATTCCACCTCTGCCGGAGGAATCGTGGACGAGATAGTGGAGAAATCACAACGCTCAGAAGAAGATTACACGTCGCAGGAACTAGCGAAGGATGAAGGGTCACATGAGATACAGATACCGGTACCATCGGTTCAATCGGAAGTTGAACCGATGGAAGTGGATACTGGTACTCCACTGGAATTGGCAAAGTCTATTAATAATCAGATGGCCGGAAGTATATCGGTCGGCGAACGGTCTGCACCTACGACGGATGGAGTCCAACCCGAAAGCACGAGTACGCAGGTAGAGAGTACTACCGGCAAACAATCCTCGCTAGATCACGTAAGCATGGAAGAGCACCAGCCCTCTCAAATAGAAGCAACAAGCATGGCGGAGGCGTTGAAAACGGCGCTTGAGCACACGCCTAAGATGAAACCTATTGTTCAGTCCTGGAAAGACCTAATGCAGGAATTATATAATGCGATTTTTGTAAAGGCCAAAGGACCTATGTCGCGGTTGTCTGAAGCTGCACAACGGCTACCGAAGTTAAAAACACAAGAACTGGACCGGCTGATAGATTTGTTTGAACTATTGGTCGTCACAAATAAGCACGATTGGAAGGAGTGGCGACAGCAGGTGGTTGCAACGTCTTTGGTGGCTCAGCGGTGAAATCAAGCTCTGGAGACACTACTGTGGAAGTCAATTGGACAGGAGCAGGTGAAGAAAGCAGGTAGCATACCTCAACCGCTCCAAGGAAGGATTTCCAAAGTGGCTGGATCAACGGAATCAAATGGACAGAACAAAAATGCCCAGAAGACGTTCCTGTTTAAAACGGAGAATTTTACGCCGGAACAAATTTCACATCTAAGGGCGATTTGCGAGAAAGAATATGGAAAATTTGCCCCGCTACAGCCCAGGCCCGGTACAGTAGATGAGTGGAAGATTGTACAAGGACTGGTAGAGGGACACATTGTGGCACGCAGGATGCCACAATTTATCAAGAGAATAATGAAACTGGATGACCAAGTTCGTCTAGTACATACGATCAGAGCACAAGTGGAAGGTTGCCTCACGATGGATTTACGTGGGGAAAGTCCAATTAAAGAGGCTTTCCTTAGTACTAGGAGCATACAAGAGAGTATAGTGACGGCGGCGACTACGCGAGGTGCAGGTAGTCCAGAGCTGTGGAAAATGGTTGCACAGGTCAAGAATATAAGCTACAATGGTAGTAATCACATGTTATACTTCCATTTCTTCACAAGGGAGGCAGCGAAAAACTTTGCAGGAGTAAAGGTCCCCTTTCACCGATATGATCATGTGTTGCAAAATCTCCATCAAGAAAGGCGACCGAAAGGGATGACGGTATGGGATAAACAAGTTGATGAGAATGGAGATGGTTTCGGTCAGCAAGGATTTTATTCGTGCATTTTAAAAAATGTCACTCGATCGGTCGATTTGCTGAAACTAACTGGATTTTTACGCACGATACTGGATATGGAATTTCAGCTGGACGATTTGGACAAAGGGGGTCCGTTCTCGGAAACATCCACCTTGTGGGAGTTAATAGTGGAGGCAGATGCCTGCCCACCGGCATTGGAAGGTGTTAGAAGAATTTTATGGTGCAATATGATGATCGTTGTGGAACACCCTACTATGAAAGGGCGTAAACAGTGTTTACGGTGTGGAGAAGTCGGTCATCCAATGCGGAGATGTTCGACTCCATTGGGTGACCTAATTAAAACCAATTGTATCCAAGTTACGCCGGCAGCACTCGCGAAATTAAAGCTGCCGGCACCAACATTCCGCAGTATGGAGGAGTTGAAGGAACAAGTGGAGAAGAATCGGGCAAGCCAAGACAAAATGGAACCAGACGCCACAGAAGGACCGGGTCCTGCTCCGACGGAGGCTGGTCGGGATAACGAGCAGACTAAACAAAGTAACTGTGAGGAAGAGGATCAGGTAACCGCACAAAACGATACGTCACAAGCTAGGGACAGCACTCGAGACACAAGTAACAATGAAGAGGACTCGTGGATTCTAGTCAAGAACAAGAACAAGAACAAGAAAAAACAAGACGGTAGACCGAATGGGAGGAAGAAAATATCGGCAGAGGAAACAGCCAAGGAAGAGAAGAAGATCAGGTTCGTTGCGGAGAGGAACGAAGCGGATCAAGGAAACAAAACCCCCAGAAAGAAGACGGGAAGGAGCAACAACAAAGCTGCAGAAGAAATTGTACAGAAGAAAAACAATGTTTCTTTAGTCTCGGAAGGCAAGCTTAAGAAGTCAATACAATTGCTTATTGAGGAAGTGCAACAATTGGAAGGGACTTTGGACTTTACAGGGTTTGAAACGATGAAAAGACCAAGTTATAACACTATTACATCAATGACAGACATGATTGAGGCATTATCACTACGACCGGTACAGACTCCTGTAACTGGTAATTGCCAGGTGTATGCGGTCTGCCAGGCGTTGGCGCCATCAGTACTGAGTGGAAAGTTATCTTACATTATGGAACAATTAGCCGCGCACATAAAAGAAGGAAGCTTCGAAAGAGCTATGATGGATTTCGATATCAAATTCCCACCGGGGATACGGAAGCAGACACTTCTTGGATTAGGAAGGGGATACCCGAGAATTTCAGCAACAGAATCAAAGAAAGCATTCCAGCAATATTTTAAGGAATTTGCTCAGAGTGGTTCCAAATTATCAGATGGAGTTCCCATAACCGCATGGGGGAGCAACGATACTTTAGCAAGTATCAGTACGCTCCTGCAGAAAGATATATACGTTATCAGCTCACAGGCGGAGGGACCACCAGGAGTATTGCTTTTCTCACCGGAAGTTCGTAAAGTCAAAGCAAGAAGTTACGCTATGAGTGGGGAGTACTCAATAACTCTGGGTGCATTTATTGAGAAAGTGTCGGAACAATGCATCCAAGCGGCAACAAAACAAGCTTCTAAACTTCTACCTATAGTGCTGCACTTCAGAGACCAACATTACTCAGCACTTTTATGGGGGCGGAGGGCCGGTGCATATATCGAAGATGAAATAATGGAAGTGGCCACAAGTGACGATGACGACTTCGACGACGTGAAAATGGAGGCTTCCAAGGAACAGGTGGAAGAGACCAGCGGGGAGGAAAGCCATCATACGAACCCACATGTATCAAACAACAGGCCGGACAAAGACATTATCAGGAGTACAAGTGATGAAACAGAACAGCCTTCCCAATATAGCAACCTTTCACTTTGGGATCCTGATGGATGGGAGGGTGATATGGATGATATTCTTGAGCGATTGGATGGCCCAACCATCCATCATGATCTCAAGTGCGAAATCAACCAAATTCTTTAAACCAAAGATGCACGGATGGGAGAATTGTTACGATTCCTGTCCGAAACAGTAACGAGGTTATCACTTCCGGAACAGGAGCAGCTCCTAAAAGCAGATTTAACGGATGGAAGGACAAGGGATAGCTATATGCAACGATACGGTATAGCAGAACCAATACTACATCAGTGGGTCAATAAGATCTGGTTAAACCTCAATGACTCTCCCCCGTTATTGATGGAACAAGCAGAGTCTGGTTCAGAATATATTCCAACGGATGCTTCGACAAGTCAAGATGGGGTGGAAATAATTGATGCGACAGAAGATTACAGTAATAAACGGGTTTGCAGACGGGACCAACACGTTAGAGAACCAGAACACGAACCCGATCACGGCACACAACGGGAATTAATTGATGACTTAGTGAAAAGTGAAGAAGAGCCTGATACGGGTATTACAACGGAAGCAGAGTGCGTATTAATGTGGGAAAGAGTACAGCCCATGTGGGAGAAGAATACCGGAATTAACTTTCCGAAAGCGACCTCAACTAAGGCAATCTGGATGAGAGCAGCTCAACAAGAATCGAACAGGATTCTGCATTTACTCAAAGATGTGCCCGGGGCTTACCATATTTTGGAGAGCATCGATCAGTCAGTTCTGGTAGAATTGACAAAATTATGGCGAGAACAGTGCTGGTTACAAATGGTGTCTTTGGGAAAAGTGCATGGAATGAATGAGATTCCAGCTAGGTGGTTCGAAGTGTGGGAAAGCAGGTACAACCAAGTGGCTACCCCGGCAGCTAGAGCTGCAATAATGATCAGTTCCCAGGAGTGGACACGATTACGGAGAGCAAAGTACGGGGGAAATCAGATGGTGAAACTGTTAGCACCAAAGCAGATGTTAAAGCTAGCCAGAAATTTGCTATGTGCGCATCTATTTGCAGAGGGACTAGCAGCTTTGGTGAGCGAGGATTATCACCCAGTGGATTCGATTGTGACGATGATACATGATACAAAGACACTTTAAAACAAGCACCCTACAGCCCGGATACTTGGACAAAGTGCGTGCCGTAGAAAATGGGCAACAGAATGCGTGGAAGGACATCACCCATTTTATTACCTCGGAAGTTCCTCCAAGATTAACAACCATGAATGATACCCAGCAGGGTGCCCATTACTAAAGGCCCCTCAACGGGCTCTCTCCCAGATCATGGGTATTTTCAATTGAATCAATCGGAGACATTTGTTAAATTGAAGACAATGCAGGATCTGGAATACAGGTCGGATGTGAACGAAGAGATGGATCAAAAGCGATTACGAACCCCCCACATAATTACGCAAAATGTCAGGGGTTTCAAGAAGGAGTCCATACGTGACTGGATGGTGACATGGAAGACGGGAGGGAAGGACTCACAAGCGCATTTTACGTTGATACAAGAGACACATGTAGCGACTCAACAAAAATTCGAATTTGTGGTGACGATGTGGGCACAAATATGGGGCAAAGCAACGCACGAGTCGACGCATGAACTTTCGTATTGGAGCAGGTTTCCGCTTAAACAAGGGGGGTGGGAATACTAATCAGACCAGATATTGCAGAGGAGGTACGGCCATGGATGAAACACAAATGGTCAAACCGTTTCATAGCGATCGAATGGAGGGGATCAATAATTGCGAACGCTTACGGACCATCGGGCGATGTCAAGTTACAAGAGAAATTCTATGCGGACCTTGGGGAGGTCTTGTCACAACAATCATCAAAATTAATTATTGGAGGAGACTTTAACTGCGTCGACATGCCGGTGATTGATCGAATGGGAGGAACAAGAACAATACGTCCTGAGAGTTTGAATTTACAACGATTTGTCCAGGACCGTCGGCTTAAAGATGCTCGGATGCTCATCGGTTCGGCACTAGAGGATACTCACTTAGCGCCTATACACCATTTTACATATTGGAGAGGTGGTCAGGCAAGCAGGATAGACAGATTCTACGTTTCTGAAGATTGGGTACCGTGGGTTACCTGGGTAGACGTATCACTTCCCCAGGTATACTCAGATCATAATCAAGTAACGCTATTTTTAAAAGACCCCGAACAAGTGCAGAGCAGGGGAAATCATCGGGTAGTGATTTACCCCTTCAAAGGGTCGCAAGACTTAATAGGAACTCCAGGGGTCGAATCGGCGCTGTCGAAGTATGTGAACCGAGTCAAAGCAGCGTCGGATTGGGATACGTGTATATCCAACATTCTGGATTATTTTTTCAAAACGAAGAGGAGATTAGCAAAACGGAGGAAGAGAAGAGTCCACCAATTGAAGAAGCTAGTGTACGATAATGCCTCATCAAGGACGCAATTAATCACCGGAATATCAAACGCGATGCGACAAGAAAGAAGATTTCGATTGGGAAAACGGCTTCATCGAACACTGGAAGAAGCGCGTTGGCTTTTCAAAAGGACAGCTGTTTGGGAACGAAATCAATTGGTATCGGAAATTTCTAAAGGAACCGGACAGCATTTCAGGCGAGACGACTCCATCCCGGATAAATTTGCATTGACGTGGCGATCAATACTAGGTCGCAGTCACCGAGAAGTACCGGCAAGCTCGTTAGAAGTTAATCTCTTGCAATTCATGAAAATTCCAGAAAGCAGGAAAGTCACGAAGCAGCAAAATATGGATCTGATGAAAGATATCCAAGAAGATGAACTTAATTGGGCGATCAGAAGTTTGGAACGAAGAAAAGCGGCTGGAATAGACGCAGTTGGAAATGATTTTTTCAAAGATTTCGCGTCTTTAATGGTAGATCCATTATTGGTGGTATGTAATGATATCTTACGCGGAGCATTTCCACCAAAGTCTTTCATGAAAGCGCTGGTAATACCTCTACAAAAAAAAAGGGGATTCAATCGACGCCCTGGATTACAGACCTATCTCACTTCTTACTACTGGATACAAGTTATTTGCTAAAATATTAGCACGGAGATTGCAAAGGTTTCTGGGGAATTTAATTGGAGACACTCAACAAGGGTTTGTAGCTGGTAGGAAAATGGACAAAGCGATTATCATGATGAAAGCAACCCTGAAGAAGTATGAACATTCTCAAAAACAAGATTTAAACGATAGCGCGGGGGTATTATTTTTGGATTTTAGCAAGGCTTACGATACTGTGGACAGGCAATATTTAATGACGGTTCTATCGATTTTTGGATTTTCGCAGCAATTTATCGCATTAATGGAGAGATTACACAATGAGACGATGGCAGAGTTCTATGTCAATAAGGCTTTTTCACGCCCAATAAAGGTGAGATCAGGTATCCGCCAAGGTTGCCCACTAGCACCACTACTTTTCATCTTGGCAGTGGAGCCTCTGGGTTTGGCGATCGCACAAGATATAGATCTACAAGGAGTGCGCCCATTTAAAAGTGAGAAAGCGGAAGAACATAGATTTTCGGCCTTTGTGGACGATTCCACGATTTTTGTACGAAGGGCGTCACAAGTTGAACAGGCGTTACGGGTAGTGAAACGATTTGGTGAATTGGCCGGGCTCAAAATTCAGCCACAAAAAAGTCATTTTTTTTCTTACAAGCAAACCGGGTTCCAAAATCATGGTACAAAATACCGGTATTACAAACCGGAGAATCAGTAAGATACCTGGGATACCAAGTCGGTTGGACAGATCTTAGAGAGAAGAACTGGGCTCTGAGAATACGGAACATACAGCGGCGCCTGGTTACAGCAGCAAAGTGTGGCACAGCAGTAGCAGAACGGGTACAACTTTTCAACGCGATCGCGCTACCCGCTATACTCTTTACGGCGAAGGCGTTTGAACCAACGGAGGCGGGACTCAAGCGATTGCTACAACTTCAGAAAAATTTCATATGGGGCAATTCGACAAGCACGGAATCATGCCGTCATAAAGTCACGCCATATCTGTTGTTCACACCGAAGGGAGCAGGAGGGATCGGCCTTATCTCTATACCGGTGGCAATACGAGTACAAAGATTGAAAATTGCTACCCAGTGGCTGATAGCGGCTCCAGATTGTTACCAGAGAGCCTGGATAGACTTACTGGAACCAGCCCACAGAAGTCACAGCAGTGTACGTTTCACACCACTTAGAGGTTTTTCACTCTGTAAAGCAGTTGGGGGAGCAACATCGAAGCGAGGAGTTAACGTGACAAGGGAAATCTGCGAATGGCTAGGACCGAATACGGAGCAGACAACGGCACTGAACGCTTACACGTTACAGCACCTGCCAAGACTGCGGGCAATACAAGAGGAGCAATTGCAGCGGAAGGCCCATACACTTCTGCAAGGTGAAAGGTTCACTATTGAGATTGACCTACAATCAGTACACTTTCATGGACTGTTACCGCCTCATATGGTGCCGTTTTGGGGAACGTATGACTGGGGAGATAATCCGTGGATTCCAGAGACAAGGGCACCTGTATTAACGACAAAAAAATATGATCGGATTCCGGTGGTGACAATACGCGAACTAGGAATACGAAGACTAACTGCTTCTACTTATGCATGGCAGGTTTTAAGCGTAGGACCCGAGTCCCACACCAGGGCTAAAGTAAGCAGGTGGATGAGCGCAATCATCCTAGCGTCGCCGAGAGTGGAGATTGGTGAGATCATCGGAGAGGAGCCGCCAATAACACTGTGTAGAGGGCCCGAACTATTACGGGATTTTAATTGGCAGGTGGTGGAGTTAGGACGACTTCGAGGCAAAAGCCCAGTTGGAGCTCAATGGGTGGAAGTAAGACAAGAATTGAACGGTATACACTGGAAGATTGTAGAACACGAGTGTTTAAGTCAAGAAGTGGAGGCAGACAGTAAGGATCAACTAGTGGCCTTCCATGCTCACCCGAAGCTCCATCTCATCGGGTGGAGTATACCAGACGCAACCTCAATATACAGGATACCAGGATCGTTGAGGAAGCAGTTCCGGAAGATATATCATCGAGGAGTGGCGTCGGGGTTAAATGGACTAATGGCTAAGTGGAAACGACATTGCAAGGACAATGACTGGTGGCAGAGGGTTCAAGATAATGAGCCCAACCAGGTATGGTCCCATGATAATGTTTTAACTAATTATCAGGTGTGGGTTATGTATCGTATGACTACAATGCAACTAAATACTTTTATCCCGAGACACATATACGAAGGACGCTGTTTGATGGACGCCCGGTGTCGTGGAATCAGGTCAGACATATTCCACATCATGTGGGACTGCAGGCGGGCAAAGATGATTTGGCGGAAGCTCCTTCAACAATGGGTAGGAGTGGAGATAACGAATCAAGGGGTGAACACCTATCGAGAACACATCCTGAACAAGACAGCACCTCCGTTGGGTATTTTGTTGACTCAGGCAATGATGTACAGAAATGGAAGAACAGAGGATGACTTTCTGGAGTCATTTGATAGAATCTGGAGAGGCTTATGTGGAATATTCATGACGTGGCTATGGCAACTACGGAATCAAGTCGTTTTCCAAGGCATTATCAAGGATGAGCACGAGTATCTACAGTTCGTGTGGGAGCAAGGACGGGCGCAATTAGCGGCGGTTGCAGAATTCGAGAAGGCAAACAGAGACACAAGAGAAGAGGGGTTCCGACTTCAAGTAAGTTTAGAGTGCTTATTCCAACATCAGTCAGCACCAGAACCAGCTATCACGTCATCTACTTGTCATCATCAAGCTGCAAACCAGAGGAATGAGCCGGTCTCGAGAATGCCAAGCGCTTCCCTGTCATGTGATATTCAGCGAATGCAAGCCAAAGACTCCACCTGTTCTGAGCCTAAATTGCATACTAGGTTTTATATGTACATAGTAGCTAATAGTTAAGACTAATTGGACTACATTTACTACTACTACTGAGTAACGCTATGAGTTAACTCGAGTACTATGAGTAAACTTTACTCATAGAGGATGAGTTAACTCATGGTCTATGAGTAACGTTACTCCTAGACCATGAGTCCACTCATGAAATTGAGTACGGCCGGTGAAAACATGTATGAGTATAATCAGAGCCTATGAGTACAGTTTACTCATGTCAAGAGTAAATTTACTCACGGGAAGAGTATCCATGAGTACTTCTGGCCAGTGAACTCAAGTTCTACCAACCAATTTGACACTATTCATTTTTTTCCTGATTCTTCTTGTCCACTTCATCATCGATCCTCTCAGTAATTGCTCTTCTTCTTAGTTCTACTCCTTCAGCTCGCTCGTTACATTGCTCCTTGCCGCTGTTCTCTTGTTACCGATCGACTGCTCTTCACTATCTTCATTACATAGCTCAGTCCACCACCACGAGGTAAACCAGCTACAGCAGCAGCGAGAGCGAGCGTTGTGGTGGCAAGAGATGGAGTCGTTATTTAAGGCAGCTTCTTTTAGCACCAGTCTTTGATGAGGATGTTACAGAAGAGGACGAGGAAGCTGCGGCGGCTTCTTCTTAGTTCTACTCCTTCAGCTCGCTCGTTACATTGCTCCTTGCCGCTGTTCTCTTGTTACCGATCGACTGCTCTTCACTATCTTCATTACATAGCTCAGTCCACCACCACGAGGTAAACCAGCTACAGCAGCAGCGAGAGCGAGCGTTGTGGTGGCAAGAGATGGAGTCGTTATTTAAGGCAGCTTCTTTTAGCACCAGTCTTTGATGAGGATGTTACAGAAGAGGACGAGGAAGCTGCGGCGGCTTCTTCTTAGTTCTACTCCTTCAGCTCGCTCGTTACATTGCTCCTTGCCGCTGTTCTCTTGTTACCGATCGACTGCTCTTCACTATCTTCATTACATAGCTCAGTCCACCACCACGAGGTAAACCAGCTACAGCAGCAGCGAGAGCGAGCGTTGTGGTGGCAAGAGATGGAGTCGTTATTTAAGGCAGCTTCTTTCAGCACCAGTCTTTGATGAGGATGTTACAGAAGAGGATGAGGAAGCTGCGGCGGCACGACAGGCCGCTTCTCTCATTCTTGGGGATGATATCTTTGCCGACCTTCTCACGTCATCTGATCCTTCAGCAGCGAAAAGCCTTCGGCAGAGGAACAGAGACAAGTACTTTGCATCCTCCTCCGGCAACAACGTAAAAGAAGGCTCTACTATATTGGTGATAGAAGATGATAATATTGCCGGTGATGATGTCGATCCTCCGTTTGTTCCAGACGATGCTGATAATGGGGATAATAACGACGAAGACCGCCATTTCATGGCCACTACTAAAGGGACACGAAGGAAGCACAACGCAGAAGCTTACACCACCTCATATAATCAAAGTAAGCCGAAAGGCCACCAGCAGCAGACCGGCAGCAAAAGAGCATTTGCTGGAGACGTGGAGGAGACCGCAGTCGACGGCTCGGTCGCTGGTGGTAGAAAGAACGCTACCGCTGTGATAGAGCAAGCGATAAAACGATTTAAGATCCCGCAAGATCTAGAGAATGACTATAGGATGCAACCTTGCCGAAAAGGACACCTAATAGGAGCTTAGCTTGGGACCTTGGAGTGAGAATTGAAAAGACACGTTGGCAAGTGGTATTGCCTGGCGAGCGAGCAAATTCGACGGGCAAAGCAATGCCTTTCGGTCAATGGTAGTTAATCAACCATTGCTATGAAGCACTTAAAAGCGGCTTATGGACGTTCTCCAATCAAGACGGAAACTACGGAGGGAAACAATCGACGTAAGGTAGAGGCGGTCAATGCAGCGAAGGCCTCTGCTCTTTTTTAGGATGACCCGAAACGCTTTTACGAAATGCTATCGACTCGTTTGATTATAACGAAGCTGCTAACTTTTGGCTTCTGTGAGGATGACAATGTTCAGCATTTTGCTAAATGCAGTGGGTCACCTATCTACCCACGCGCAAGAGACTTTACCATTTGATTCTTGAAGTATATCAAGCTACAAAAGTGGGCTTCAGGACCGATCTAAGGAAGATCAAAGCTAGCTGCCCTTTGCCAATATTTCATCTGAACGTGGATCTCTGGACCTCGAAGACGTCTAAAGACAAATATGTCGGGATTCGAATCATCTTCGTGGATGCTCAATGGCGTATGGGAATTCCATTCTCGCCATAAAGCACTTCTGTCCAGGCTCGGTGGAATTCAAGAGCTCCCGGCTATCAGAGGTCCTTTATTCATGGGTCATAGATGTTCTAGCAGAGTTCGGCCTTTTGCCCTCGGATATTGCTGGGTCTACATCTGACGGAGGAGGTGATATAAGGCGCTTGCTATCAAAGCTCTTAACGGCAGCTTTTTGGGAGTGGTGTGTGCCTCATCTGTCAAACTGTGCTCTACAAGAATCATACGGGACAAATTTGGATACAAGCAAGGTTGGGAATATCGAGTGCCGAGAGACTCTGCAGAAGATGCGAAGTGTCATCGAGCACTTGAACAAGTCACCACAGGGGAAACAACGTTTTTATGAGCTCCAGTACGAGCTGATGAACACATCTTTAGCTGTCATCAGCCATGCCCCTCATCGTTTCTTGAGCCTCACCAAAGTTATTAAGCGCTTCTTGGAGCTTTGGGATCCGATAGACAAGTACTACGATGAAAGGCCAAAGCTCCCAAACCCGATGCCGTCTTTGAAGGAGAAGTTGAGGCAACGCTATTCCCTCATTGTCCCGGTGGAGCATTGATGCAAGAAACTCAAGGTTGCAGCAAGCCCAGTGGTGCCCTCGCTCTACTTGGTCTTGTTGGTCTCCAGCTGAACACCATGTCAGCCGCAGCTCCTTTGCAAGTCATCCGACCTTCAAGAGACGAAAACGGTGAGCAAGGAGGACGCATTATTTTTAGAACACCATATGCTGGAGGAGACTGTGCGGAAAACCAGGAGAAGGCCTTCAAGAAGCGATTCTTTGTTCTCTACGATCCCGAGCTGTTTCCCGTGACTTCAAAGAAGAAAGACAAAGCCAAATCGCCACAGTCTTACGTCTTTGAAATGGCTTACACTCTTACCCCCAACCTGAAGGAGCTGAATTTTCTTCCAATTGGTAATTGACAGTCTTTACGAGGGAAGACTCTCGGAGCAAGAACGGGAAAGCTAGTCGAGGTAGTGAAGAAAACTGTCCGGGACAAGATTAGAGCAATGGCAATAGGAGCGGCCATGAAGCTATCGGCCGCAGGTGGTGCAGGGTTTGAGGCAAGGAACACTCAAAAGGATGACCTTTGGAGGGGCAGGGGTACGAACACTTCCGCTGGCGTTCAGAGCGCAGGAGGCACATTATCATCAGCAAGGAACATGCGGGCGCACAGGAAGAGCTTGATCTCAACATCAAACCTCTTTAAGGGCCTCTTTAATAAGAGAGCTCCAGTAGCAGGCAATTCCTCAGTCGGATGTTCTTTGGAGACTATAGTGGATGAGGAGATAGAAAACTTTCTGAAGTTTACCCGCGGACTGGTGATGCCGCATGACTTTGAGCCTCAGGATGTGCTGGATGGGTTCTGGATGAAACATCAAGGCAGATTTCCTCACCTGCAGGTATTGGGCGTGATTTTGGAATCGCTGGAGTGCTATTGAATCCACGGAGAACCAACCTTGACACCTTCGTTGTTGAGATGATCCTGTTGTTAAATATCAATGGTGAACACATTCCTTGGGACGATATCCCACTCATTGATTCCAAGGAGGTACAGCAAACGGCAGGAGGACGATCGAAGTTTGTTCCAAAGCGCTATACTACAGCAACTCCAGCTGGATCATCAACCTTGAATGAGGCGGACGATGAGAATGCGAAAGCTGACCGGATCTTTACAGTGGAGGATATCGAAAACGACTTCGACTTTTTTTTCACTGCAGGCAGCATGGATAATGATTGACTCTACCATGATGAAATACCAGCAGTAGCGGTGGCAGCCAACTAGCCTTTCAACATCGCATATGAATAAAGAAGAGAGCTGATTATTGTGATCACATATATGCTGCTAGTTGTCTTACTCGGAAAGAATTTTATTCTCCTTGTGCTCACTGTTAAGGATCAAAGTATTGATGGATCACTGTTGTACAAGAGTCTAAGCTTCCACCCGCGCTTGGTCGGTAGTATAAAGAGGAGAACGCAAGAGGATAACATCATCATGACGTTAACCTTCTTGTTGCGTCAATGATGGATTTAAGGAGGCAGCAGCCCAATAACAAGACATGACAAAAGATGGGAAACAACAACAACTGTCTGCCCTGACTGACCTTCTCACTCATCGTGCTCCATCCTCTTTGCTTCCGTTCTTCTTCTTCTTCCTTTCCATTCTTACGTCACATTCACCTTACGACTACTACTTCTTCCGTTAGCAACAAGCAAACAACAAGATTATCATAGAGGAATAATTGCTAATAATAAATGTGTACCTCAACACCTCTTGCGATGACCGACCCTATTACCTCTTCTCTTCTGCTGATGCTTCTTCATGGTGGTGTTAGATTATCTCGACGATCGATAAATAAGTAATAAAACAGCAAACAAGAAAATTGGCTAGAAGAAGGAAGATAGAAGAAGAAGAAGCGAAGAAGAAGAAGAATCCTTACCACAGAAGAAGAGAGAGGGACGACGCACCTGCTGCAGATAGAAGCAGCGAGCGAGGGCAATCGAGGCTATGATGCTGTAACTGATGACGTTGATGATGATGATGATGGTGATGGTGCGTGGTTGGTTTGCTTTGGTTCGTGAGAACCACTAGTATTGATTTAGGGTACCGATTAGCGATTTCCCCATTTTTTGGATTTGAGTCACCTTTTGGAATTTTCCCTATTTTCTAACAGCAAATGTGTTTATCGCAGTTGAAGTTTAAGAAGACGCCATGTCAGCCGAATATGCAACGCGTATGGAGATTTTGAGGCATGAGCGTGAGAAGCTGTGCGCTGTTTCCGTCTATTTATCAAAGTAGTCAGACAAACTCATATGTGCTAATTTGTTCGTGTGCGGTAGGACGGTCCAGCGGCAGGCGATCGAGAAGCGCTTGGCGTTGCGGGAAGCGACGGCGGCCGAGTTCAGCGCTGTTGCATTGCAGAGCTATAAGCAGAAATGGAAGACGCAAAGATGTGCAGCGCTAGCCGCTAAGAAGAATAACGACGAGTTCTTGCGAATGCTACACGACATGCAGAATCAGGTACACGACACATGGAGCAGGCTGCACAACGATCAGTCAAACAGTAGTGCTCTGTTAGCACAAGAAAAGGTGCGATATAACCGCAAAGTGGAGCAGATATACCCTGCTTGGCAAGATTATCTGCTGAGGCAGCAGATCGAGAAGCTGAAAGCCTTAGAGGATAAAAAGAGAGCCGTGGAGAGACGAAGGCATCTTGCAAAGAAGGTAATTATAACGCTGTATAACTGTTTTGATTCGCGAATGAGGCACTAACTTCTTTTAATTTGTTGGCACGACAGAGCTTTGAAAAGGAGCAGATGCTGGATGACCTAATTCGACAAGCGGTGTGGCGTCTTTCATGCTATGTTAGCATCTTCGTTTAATTTTTTAAGCTGTTACGTTTGTGACAGCGGCACGAAGTGGAAATGGCGGAGAAATTGGAGCAGAATGAACTGTGCGACAGAAAATTTATGCGCACGCGAAGTGAAAATACAAGTAAAAAAGTCTCCAGAACGAAAAGTGGTGTCAAATTTAATGATGTTTTGTGGCACACAGCCAAAAAAGCTGAAGAATATGCTTGCTCAGCATCAAAAGATATCCAGCAGGCACATTCCTTAGAGATGTCATCAGAGCTGAGACACGGTTTTCCAGGTACGGGGCAATTTATACAGCAGTGCTGAGTTGAAGCTCACGCTCTTTTAAAAATACGGCAGGAAGTACATTCTCTTCGCAAATGACACTATGCGAAGACGACAGGTTTGAATTTTTTCTCGTCTTCAGCTCCTATATATGTTTTGTCAAACTTACTGAGGCTGCTTAGCTTATCTGATTCTGAAGACAAAAATTACGAAGTAGGGAGATCTGAGCGCCAGTTACGAGTCGCGGTACCAACAATGATAGCGTCTTCGAAGTTGCACCATACAGAGGCAAGCGAGTGCTCCAATTATTTAGCTGAAGATATCTATGAAGACGATCAAATTGATGAAAACCTACGTGAAAGCTCGGGGTCTTTATCTTCAACTATGACTGAAGGGTATCAAGACGGTAAGGTCGATTACATCGGTCTTCAACCGACGATTAGTAAAGATCCGCCTGCTGTATCACGCTTTCCACGTGTGCCTGAGACTGCAGCTTGTTTTTCTCGCGCCGCTGTTGCAAGTCAAGCTCTTGATTTTAAAGTAGAGCAACAACGCGTGAGGTCCAATCAACAGTCTACCATTGAAGTGCTACAACACGAAAGGCCTAAGAAATTGATAGCTGGAAAACTCTTTTCCATTCCTGAGTCCACTGAGCTAAGTGAAACGAAGTCAATGGTACATACTCATGGCAACATGGATATATGCAGGCCCGAGGCTACTTGTGTTTTTCAGCGTGAAAATGATAGTACTGCAAATACAAGCGTCAGTACTGAGTCGGTCAAGATCTTTACTACACCCACAATTTATCGAGAAAACGCATTTGATCTATTATCTACGTGCACTTCTCCCACTAGGACTAAAGAAAAACAAGTTGCAAATTCTCCAGCAGCATGTGCTACAGCCATAACTCAAGTTAATGACACGCTGCAGACCCGAAAAAATGTAGACCGACCCACTGAGAATCAGACAAATACAGTTGATGCGGAATCGATGCTCAGTGAAGCAATAATTTTGGAGTCGCCAGCGAGTAGCACTCAGGACCTTGGAGTATACTTTGGGTCAGGCCCACAAACAATTGAAAGAAGCGTAGAAGGCTTAGTCGAGGAGTCACGACAGGAATCGATTGATGAACAACTATGTAAGGCAGCTGAAAGACCTACACCAGAGGAAAAACGTCATTTGTTGCTTAATCCAAATAATTTCACCATTCCTAGTGATATAAGCAAAATGAGATCTCCAACTTCCGATATGCTACTCGGTGTGGACGAAAAGACTGCTGAAAACACCACCACAGACGATAGGTGTGTGGACGTTAAGATCGCACATAGTACTTTCACCAAATATGATATCGGTGATTTTCACGTGCGGGTTTCAAGTGAAAGCAAAATCAACCCAATTCGTGAAGGCTTAACCCTTGACACGACGGATGCGGATCCTGCTTGCGCTGCTGTGGAATTGGTAATTGAGCCAGTACGAGAAAATATTATTGAGATGGCATCAACTAAAGTTCATAAGCATCCATCGGTGTCGATCCCATTTACACCGCCCGTCTCAACAGTACTCGAGAACGAAGATGGCATACTGCTGGGAAACATACGCAGTGAAGAATGGAGCTCGTCTACTGGTAGCGTTCAGGCAGTTGCAGAAATGAACCAAGCCACGCTCAGCTCATGTGATACAGTTTTGAAGAGCGACGATACTGCTGTCATGAATGTTGAAAAAGGCCAAACAGCTCCGACGGACTTGTCAAGTACCACAACTGCGGAGGTTTGCCTGACGTTTTCATTACCAACTTGATTCATTCTGAGAAACGTTCGTGCTGTCACATGTATTGTAGGTCAGCACGACATCAACAATAACTGAAAAACTACAACCAGTGGATTGTTTGAAAGCACTCAAAACTCTAATAAGTCGTGTCGAAGACGGAGCATCTGAAGGAGACCTGCTAGGCGAGTTACACGATATCGGGGTGGCAAACGTATCGAAGCGTGAGCTGCTGAAGTACGCATTATGTTATAACCCTTTTGCACTGGAATCCCTTGTCATGCTCTGTTGTGCACACTAGGATGGCAGTAGGTGAACGCAAAGCGCAGATTGCATTTTTCGGCTCGGATATTTGTTTTGAGCTCATCCTGGACATTTCTCGAGATATTGGCCGGTGTAAGTGTGCATGTGCGACTTAAGCCAAGCCTGCATTAGTTTTCTGATTATTCGCACCGAATATTCGAATTGTTGCACAGCACTCTTCCCACCGGAAACATTTGAAGGTATCATGAATGATGAAAAGATCAGCAAATTTCACCAAAACAGCAAGAGGATGCAGCTGGGTACGACCGATGTCATTATGTCGACAAGTTGAACTACTATTATAACGAAATTGTGGCGGAATGATGTGGTTTCAGAAATGTGGAAAACATTATCTTTACATTTGAAGCAGCTAGTGCAGCTTAAGGCGATTTCCTCAGCTACTCTTGTTGACTTGTTTGTGGCGGCGTTTCTCGCCCACGACTGTGACAATCAGCGATCGCAACGTAAGGTAATGATGAAATCGGTACTGTACGTTCCTGTACGAAAATAAACTAACGTATTTCATTTTAGCTGCGCGAATACCTTGTGAAACTGTGCGAAGGCGGGAACAGTAATGGTCAAAGTCCAGAAGAAAATGATTCCAATTCATCACTATCGACACAGGATCGCCAAGAACATGGCCCGAAGTCCGCCAGTAAAATCGGGACTACGCAGCTGTCTCAAACGGCATTCCTTGAGCGGCAAAAAGCACCAGAACCGAAGGTGTTTGGCATCACATCTTCAAGGTACGCAGTGCTCAGCTCAGTTGCGATTGAATATTAAACATCATGTGAGTCTTAGTTTCAAGGATACAGTGTGTGGATCTTCCGACGTGCTTACGTCAATGAGCTCAGGGCCCCTAAAGCTTTCGCAAAAAGTGCGTTTTCTCCCCTCAAGCTAATTACAATCCTTTGACATTTTCTCGTGTCTCATGGATTGCTATGAACAGTTAATGCGGGGCGGAAAGATGAATGACCACTCAGAGTTTGAGGAGGAAGAGGAGGTTGATTTGCAAAATCTCGTCGGGCCAAAGTTTTCTTCTGCCTCCAATTTATATGTACTCGGTAGATCGTATGAAGCTCGTAATAAGTTCACGGAGTCAGCTGCTAAGCAAGGCGTAGTCGAGGAGGAGGACGGGTTCGACGCTGATTTCTAATGTTTCTATGTTTGGCCGATATCACCTAAGTACTGTAATTACCCACTTTACTTTTTACGAATACCTTAATAACTCTTACCAGTAGTATCGTTTAACGCAGTCTTAAAATTTCTCACAGTGCGTTTTCCATATTCAAGGCGAAATATGCGCACTTTATAACGTAATTTATTAAATTTAGCGCTTTACAAGTCGAGTTCTCAACTGTACTGCTGGTGACATACGTGTCGCTCTCGTAGCATATCGCTCATTCCTCAAAGAGTATCAAAAGACAAGAGTTACTGTTGGAAGGATCAAGATGCGTTTTTTGCACCTTATCCGCCCCGTCATGTGCGTGCTACCCGAAGTAGCACACCCCGACCGCAAAATTCCATTCCGTGAGAAAGTGCTGTGGACAATTATTACGCTTTTCATTTTCCTTGTGTGCTGCCAAATTCCATTGTATGGCATCCAAACGTCCAAGTCATCGGATCCGCTCTACTGGATGCGCGTGATTTTAGCCTCTAATCGTGGTACGCTGATGGAATTGGGAATTAGTCCTATCGTAACGTCAGGCCTCGTCATGCAGTTATTGGCGGGCTCTAAAATGATCGAAGTGGACCAGTCGCTTAAGGAGGACCGCGCACTTTTCAGCGGTGCGCAAAAGCTTTTTGGTATTCTCATCACTCTGGGTGAGGCCGTGGCCTATGTGGTTTCGGGCATGTATGGTAACATATCAGACATTGGCGCGTTTAATGCCATTCTTATCATCCTGCAGCTTCTATGCGCTGGTGTACTAGTCATCATTCTTGACGAGATGTTGCAGAAGGGCTACGGTTTGGGCTCGGGCATATCACTCTTCATCGCGACCAATATCTGTGAAAACATTGTGTGGAAGGCCTTTTCTCCCACGACAATCAACACGGGTCGTGGTACAGAATTTGAGGGCGCCATTATTGCTCTTTTTCACCTGTTGATCACCCGTTCAGACAAGTTACGCGCACTCAAGGAAGCATTTTACCGCCAGAACCTTCCCAATATCACCAATCTCCTGGCCACTATGTTTGTCTTTGTTGTGGTCATTTACTTCCAGGGCTTCCGCATTGATTTACCCGTCAAGTACCAAAAACTACGTGGTCAACAAGGGACATACCCGATCAAGCTGTTCTATACGTCGAACATGCCTATCATTCTTCAGACAGCTCTGGTGTCTAACTTGTACTTCATCTCGCAGCTGCTGTACAAAAAATTCAGCGGCAATTTCCTCGTGCGTCTCCTCGGCGTGTGGCAAGATGTGGAAGGCAGCGCTGGCCAGACAGTGCCTGTCGGTGGTGCCGCTTACTACATGTCAGCCCCAAGCAACTTGGCTCAAATTCTGTATGACCCGCTGCGTTTCATTATCTACGTCATTTTCATTCTCGGCTCGTGTGCGCTGTTCTCGAAGACATGGATCGAGATCTCGGGCTCCTCAGCTCGTGACGTAGCCAAGCAGCTTCGTGACCAACAAATGGTAATGAAGGGACACCGTGACTCGTCGATCGTTCATGTGCTGAACCGCTACATCCCCACGGCTGCTGCCTTTGGCGGCATGTGCATCGGCGCGCTCTCCATGGTTGCTGACCTACTGGGCGCAATTGGCTCCGGTACCGGAATTTTGTTGGCTGTGACCATCATTTACCAGTACTTCGAGACTTTTGCACGAGAGCAGGCGGAGATGCCGCTCAGCGGTCTTTTTGGCTTTTAAGTGCCTTGGTGTGACTGTGGGGCATTCCATCCATCCAAAATAACATTGGTGATGGCGATTGAAGGAAGAGAAAGAACTGTCCAGCAGGGTATGTTTGTTCCCGTTCAAGGAGCACTGTCAGGTGCTCTGCTGAATTAATAGTTTGAATTTGGTTAGGATCATCAGCAATGAGCAACGAGATGAGAGGCTTCTCCCCGCTGCTTGGTTCGGAGACGAGCAAAGCAGACGTCATCTCGATGACTCTTAGGTGCGCGATGGGTAGTTGATTTTCTTATTCCTCTAATGCTGTTTTCCGTTGTATTTGGATGTATTGTGCACTCAGATGCAGATGAGGATTACGTTACATAAGGCAATAAACTCTTTTTAACAACCAACAACCTTTGAAGGCCTGCTCGAACAGGTTTAATGATTTCCGTTTCTACAACTCTACATGCAATCTATGTATCATTATGAATAATAGAAATTAAGGGTAGGCTTATCGTTTGACAGAATATGGAAATGTCTTTGTGGAATCATGGTAACTTGGCTATGGAAATTGCGGAATCAAGCAGTGTTTCAAGGTATCGTGAAAGAAGACCATGAATTTGTCTGGGAGTAAAGTCGCGCGCAAATAGCTACGGTGGCCGAGTATGAAACGCTATGAATAGAGAAGAAGGGATCCGACTACAGATCAGTTTGAACAGCCAGCACCAGATTCGTCCCTCGTCACGTCGACAAGACCAAGCATACTGTGATCGATAGAGAGAGTGGTACCATGCTTTCTGAGCCAAAATTACCTTCATACTTGTCTGTTTCAGAAAAGAATGAAGCTTTTGTTTGGGAGATGTTATTCGGACCCCCCCTACAGGATATTCGGACCCCCTTGTACCGTAAGAAAGGTACAATGTACCGTCCAGGTGTGTATTGTAAGAAGTCGTAATAAGTAATTACAAAACACAAATGATTGGAGACGTAAAAAGTGAATTACAATCACCGAACCGCGATTCGATTGATAGGTAGTAAGAGCATCGCCACCGGTAAGTCTTAATCAAGGTTTTAACCTATAAACCTCCCGTTAGACCAGATTTAACAGCCAGGCAAGTCTTATTACTGGTCGTTACCGCACGAGGTCTTAAATTTAGTGCTATAGGGTTTATTTTAAAACCGTGGTTTTAATCAACCAAGCGGGTTCATTGGTCAACAATACCGTACTTCGAAGAGGTTGTCAACTCGGACGCGATGCAGATGTACCGTGGGCTGGACGTGGCGACAGCAAAAATCACAGAGCACGAGAATGTATGAGGAAAAAACGCATATCTTTTTTTCGATAAATTTCTAAACCAAATATCACGAGAGCTGTTCATCTCAGCTCCCACTTTGTTGGAAATAGTGTTCAAGACGGACTTGACGAAGAACATCATACTGGCCATCGGCGTCGACAGCGGTACGCACATGGCGTGGTTCCACTGTTCCGTCCGGGAAACGGTGTGCGTTGAAGCAGCTGGTGCCAAATGGACACGTTCCTCTGCGAGCATATCAAAAGCGCAAACAAATTTATTACCAAAAATCGGAGGCAAAAAACGCCCTTTATAGTACCTTCCTTCGTCAAATTGACGGCATGGAATCGCCGCGAGATTTATCTGCCACGGAAAGAAAGTCAAGTAATGGAACAATACATGAACAGAATGTACATACTCGATATACGTCAATGAGTGCTTTCTTGCGCTCTGGGTTGGTAATCATTCGACTGGACGGGATTATGAAACTGGTTTCCAGACGACAAATTGGACACTGGCGCACTGTTTGTTTTGGTTGATCAGCATTACCTCTCCAATTTCGCAAACACGTGAGACAAAAAGAGTGATTACATCCAGACAACAATCCAAATCGCTCGCCCTTGCCAATCACATTCTCATAGCAAATGCCACATTCCAGATCTATGTTCTTCACCCATCGCGCAGATTTCCTCTTCGCTTTCAGCATTCTCGGGCAGAGAATGCGCGTAGAAGCACGTATTACCATATCGACACAATCCCTGCAAGAAGAATGTGCAGATTTTGCTGTCAGCAGGAATAAAGATCGTCAGTAAAATTTTATTAGCAAAATGTGATCCCATGACAGCGGCTCTACACTTACGGTGGTGCGGGGCACTCCTCGTCAAATGAAAGCGACCTGTCCGGCACATTTTTTTTGGTAATTTCCGCGTATGACTTTTTTGGCATGGGCAGCACAGCCTCAGCTGCCGCATCTTCAAACTCTCCAGGCGCTCCATAGTAATATAGTTCTGTATCCAGTCTCAATGCATAAGATTATCCCTGGAAGAATATGCAGCAGGAAAAATCCTAAACCCACCTTCCTCCTTCGAGATGAAGTCCATCATTTCTTCTCTCACTTCTTTCTCGCCTAACGCTCCCGCCTCTAAAGTCACCACTTTTTCCTCGTCGCCTAGCAGACTATTGAAGAGATATTAGCCAGAGGTAAAGTACCGATTGTTGTGGGTGGGACCATGCATTATACGCAGTCGATCCTCTGGAAGTCTCAGCTGCTGGACGACGTACCGGTCAAAACACAAGTAGAACAGCAGCAAGAAAAGAAGAAGCAGGAGAAGTGGACGACCCCCGAGGCTCTTTACGCACGGCCTCAAGCTGTGGACCCAGTCATGGCTACGAGATTGCATGTTAATAACGTGCGCAAAGTGCAACGCAGCTTGCAGGTGTTTGAGCAGACTGGTGTTCCTCATAGTGCGTCATTAGCTCAACAAGAGCAGGAACAGTGCAATAGAAATATTTCGATGCTTGTGCTTTCTGGGCTCACGCGAACAAGCCGGTGCAGACTGATCGTCTAGCCAAACGTGTAGATACTAAGGCTGCTAAGGTCGGGGCTAGTGGATGAGATTCGTGCTTTGCGTGCTATTGTCAAGCAACAGCCGCCTCGGTTTGACACTAACAGTGACGACGATGATGAAGAAGCAGCTCGAGACCCGTGGGTATTTTACAAGCTATTGGATAGAAGGAGTTTCAGCCGTACTTCGATGCGCTCGAAGCTTCGACGGAACGTCAGATACACAGAGACCCTTTAGACGCTTTGAACACGTGTATTAATTTGAGTTTTTTTAATTAAGGTGTAGGCTAAAATGATTGGCAGATATTTTAAATAAAAATGACGTTAAAGCCTTGCGGGGAACAATTGTTCACACAGGTTTAACGATCAGCCGGGGTCTTTAATTTAGTCAATTAAAACCTGACGTTAAGACTTCACCGGTGCGAGCTCTAATGAGCTAGAACAAGAAGAAATTTGGCTATGTTGGCAGAAATGGGCGCCCGATTTACAACGGTCATCACGCCTCCGAATCTAATGACTTTCGGAACGGTTAAGAGATACCGTGGACGGTGTCGACGTCAGCGCATCGGTGACGGTTTGCAGAATCGTAGTGCGATTGGCTTGAATGCCGCGTATCATGGGCGATTGCGCAGAGCAGGAAATCTCCTGTGTAAACAATCGACACGGGGCGTTTACCTGGCGCATCACTGGTGGATTCGGCTTCATCTTGAGGGAGTACAATGCAAAACGAGTATGCTTGATGTAGTAATTCGTGCTTTGTTGTTGCTTGCATTATTGTGGTGGTCGGGTTTGTGTGGCTGAACAACTCTATAATAAGTAACAAACTTAACGTCGCAACCCACTAAAGAAAAGTAGCGCATCATTCAATCACAATTAACAATAAAAGAACAAAAAGAATAGGGAGGATACACATACTTTGTACGGAGGGCGGAGGGGGAATTGGCGCGGTTGACTGTCTGTAACTTCTTCCTAGATCCTCTTACATGTATTTAGGTAACTTACGGTAATAGTATTAATAAATGTCATCGCACCGTGAGACTTATCCTAGGTACGAGCTTGTCAGAATGTCTTTATTCATTGAGGTACATCGTACCTGTCTTACGGTACAGGTGGGGTCCGAATATCGGTCCGAATAACATCTCCCCTTTTGTTTTTCTACAGAAAACCTATGCATTATGATTGGTGGAAATTAACAATAATTCGATATTGGGTAGTTTTACAAAACGTGCTGTATCGTGTTTTGTGCTCATATTACTGTAGATTTGGATTTATCATACAACCAGC
>MIQA02021998.1:0-13108 GCA_001887855.2 Sclerospora graminicola | reverse complement strand
CGTAACCAGGTTGACTGCATGATCCCCGACCAGTTTTGCTACTCGGAAAGGGACATGCCACATATGAGCCAACTTCCGTGCATAGCCCTCTTTGACCCGATCCAGATACAGCCATACCCGGGAACCTGGCTTTATGCCGTGTTCTATGGCTCGGTCATTATTCCGATCGGCGCGGTCCTTGATTGCTTGTCGGAAGCGTTCGTTTACCTGTTCCCGCGCCATCAAATAGTGACGTTGCACTCCCATCCTCCAGCGACGGGCGTCTCTGTCCCGTCTTCTAGTGCACCCTATTGATATGGCGGCTTTCAAAGGGGATCGGGGATCCCATCCATATGCTAAATAAAAAGGGGTGTCGCCCCTTACCCGATCGTACGACGAATTGATGGCGAAAACCGGTCTCTCCGCGTATTCGTCCCAGTCGCACTGATCCGCCTCCACCACATACATCTTGAGGGATCTAGTATGGGTCTGGACCATCCTTTCGGCCTTTCCGTTTGCCTGCGGGCGGTAAGCCCTAGTTGCGCTCTGTTTCTGTCCCAGGATCTTATTGAAGGCTCGGAATACGTCCACCATAAATCCGGGCTCCCTATCGTGCCGGATGACCTCGCTCGCCCCGAAACGCCTGAACACACATTCCTCGTAACTTTGCGCCACCTGTTGACCGGTACGTGTGGAACTGGCCTTTGCTTTGACCAACCCGGTAAACAAATCCGTCCAGATCAGTAGCTCTGTGTATCCATTTCGAGATTTGGGTAAGGACGGGATATAATGACTTGAAAAGGATAGGTAGCCTGTAAATCTCAGGCGACCGCCCTCTAATGGTCAGCCGGCCCTTCCCTGTTTCACAATACGGACAACTTCCCACATAGGCTTGTACGCTGCGGTAGAGGCCCCGCCAGTGAAACTGTATCTTAATTTCGTGATACGTCCGGCCGATGCCCTGATGTCCTCCTTCTAGGCTCACGTGATAGTGATGGAGGATATCCGGTTGTAGGGGTGGGTACGACCAGCCGAGCGGATTTATCCCTCTCAATCTCCGGCTGGTCATCGTCTCGGTAGAAAAACAGTAACCCGTTTTCATCCACTTCGTAATTCGGGGCTAGTTTGAAGCATTCTTTAGCTTGTTCGGCGGTCAGCTTATCTACTTCCCCTTTAAGGTATGCCTTGAGATCCACTTTCCACTCCTCTTCGTCCTGCGCTTGGAGAATCCGCTCTGCTCGTAACTGTTGCACTATCCCTTCGCTCATTGCTTCTGGAGATGATGAGCCAGCGGCTGAAGAACGGCGCTTCTGCGACCGGGTGACGGCGCTCACCTGGATTACCTCCTCCGTGTTGGCCGGATGGATAATTTCGGGCAGCCGATTGATCTCCGTCAAATCTGATAACAGAGCCGGATCGGAAACCGTTACACCGACTTGGTCACGCATGGCTAGCGTAGCCAAATGATCTGCACTCTTATTCCAGTCCCGTTTGACATGTACCAGTTCATGTTCCGGCCATTTCCGCAGGGCGGACATAACCCGATCGTTCAACAGTCTTAGCCGGGGCGCCTTGCAATCTATCTCTCCTGTGATTTGCCGGATCACCAGATTGGAATCACCACATATGATGATCCGCCCCTGCTTCCGGCCAGCCAGCAGATCTAGGCAAAGTAAAAGCCCTCTGTACTCTGCTTCGTTCACAGTTATGCCAGGCGTGAAATCTGAGGCGGCCGTGACCACTTTCCATTCGGGCAACTTCCACACAATAGCACTATAGGCCCCGACTCCCTTCTTTACACTCGCCGACCCGTCAAAACTCAAAACCATTAGCTCCTCCGTGGGTCCCACTGTTGGCGGCGGTAATATGATGGATTGTCGAGGCTGCTTCCGAGGTGCTATCGCTATCAGTGCTTCCTCCACTTCTGCCCTTGGGGTAATGCTGGCCGCCAGCGTGCCCAGTATCTCCTCTTCTCTTTTAGTACACTTGATTACTTCGAGGGACCACTGAGACAGCAGCGCCGCCCATCTACCCAGCCGGCCGTCAATTTCATTTGCCGTCAGAAGCCATGACAGGGTTGATCGTCTTGATAGTACCTTGATAGGCCGAGACACCAGCATAGTATAGCACACATCCAGGATCCGCAATAAGGCCAAAACTTCTTTATCCACTAGCCCGTAGTTAACTTCGTTAGTCTTCAGGGTCCGGCTGGTGAATGTCACGGGACAGTACACTCCGTCATGATCTTGAACAAGGGCAGCTGAGATGGCCCACTTGTTAGCGTAGATGATGACCACAGGAACCTTATTAACATCAAAATGCTTCAAGACTGGTGTAGTCGCCATCTTCGCCTTCACCATGCCAAAGGCTACCATCGCTCGGGTCGTGTGATCGTCCGGGCCGGCCGTGCTGGAATTTGGCGGCCGGCTGCCTATCGGGGCACAGAAGGGCGCCATCTCATTGGTGGAAATAGTTGACAAGGGCGGCATCTCATTGGTGGAAATATTAGACCCGGGCGGCATCCCATTGGCTGATATTGCTGGCTCGGCTCGCGTTTCCACTTGCCTATCCTGCTCTCTCAGCTTGTGGTAATCCACCTCCCGTAATTCATACAAAACCGCAGCATAGACCGCGAAATCCTCAATGAACCGACTGTAGTAATTCAGGCTGCCCAAAAAAGATTGCATGGCCTTTAGAGACCGCGGGAAAGGCAGATTACTCAAAGACTCCAAATCCTTCGGATTAGGTTCCAATCCGGCAATCGAAACCTGATGACCCAAATAGGTCACCTTAGTCTTTCCCCAGAAACTTTTAACCACACTAATCGAAAGATTCCACTTTTCACACGTAATCATCAACTTCTCCACTTTGTCACACAGTAAATCCCAGGTAATGGCCGTCACGAGAATGTCGTTAATGTAAGACCGCCGCCCCAAAACTGAAGGTTTTGGGTCGGGGTCCGGGTCACCTTCGGTGAACACGTCCCCGACCAGAGCCGGATCTTGATCCGCCTTGATCTTGAAGTGTCCATAGAGCGCGTTATCTATTAGCCGTTGGTAAATCTGCGGAGTATTGTTTAGGCCGAACGGCATCCGGTTCCACTTGAACAACCCGAAGGGCGTCACGAGCGCAGAGATCTCCCGTGCACGGTCGGTCATAGAGACCACCCAGAATCCACTGGCCATGTCCAATGAGCAATACCACAAAGCTTTATCCAAATTTTCCAGTAGGTCGTTTATCAACGGCATCGGGTAAACCATCAGCTTAGTCAGCCGGTTCACCAGCCGGTAGTCAATACACAGCCTTATATCCACCCCATTCTTCTTGATAATGATTACAATGGGCGAAGCCCATGGCGAGGTGGACGGCTGAATTATCTTGGTGGCCAGCAATCCCTTGATAAGCTCTGACAGCTTTTCCCGATACTGGGGGGCGACTCTTCGGCATCTTTGTGCAACCGGCTTGGCGTTTCCCACATCAATGTCGCATACCGCCCCATGGGCGGCCGGAGGAAGTGCGTTTCCTGGTCCGATCAGCAGATGCTTTTGTTTCCATATGATATCCTTCAGCCTGCTTATCTCTTCCGGGGTGTTCACATCCGGGTCTCCCACTTGCAGATCGTCAATAGTAACCGCTGGGGGGCAGGGGGTTACCTCAGGTAGCACCGCCATCTGATCCTCCATGCCTTCAACATATAGCTCGCCCCCTTCATGAATGCAGACTTGGTCAGCTTCGACTAATTCGGGATCCTGATCGGCCGGCTAAGTCGATCCGCCTTCGGCTAATTCCGAATTTTGATCGGCCGGCTGGGTCGATCCGCCTTCGGCTATTTCCGAATTCCGATCGGCCGGCTGGGTCGATCCGCCTTCATCTCGTTCATCAAACCATCCGGCATCGGGGATGACCGCACATGTAACTCTGCCTTGTCCTTTCTCCTGATTCCGTTGTTCGTCCGTCTTCATCGGGGTGGGCAAAACCAGTTCGGCGATCGGGGCATAGTCTCGGCCAATACGTTCAGCCGGACCCGGCGACGGCCAGCTCCGAGTCAGTATCTTAGAAGGGATCCGGTACTCCGGTTTAGCCACCACTGGAGTCTGGGCCTCTTCCACTTCTTCCTCTTCGCTGACCAAATCGGTGGTTGCCTGAAAGGCCAGGTTTTGTCACTCGATATAGCGTCTTGAGCCAATAGTGACATAGCCCGGCCGGCGGGGCACCTTGTCCTCGGCCAGCCACATTCCAATGATCACGTCTTAATGCAAGGTGAGGGGCCTTCCCGAGATGTTGGTCACGGTTATAGAGCTGAGATGACCACCCCCTTTGACAAACGAGGGTACCCAGCACCGCCCCTTGTCAGCCATAACTTACGCCACCTGTCGCGTGGTCGTACCATTACTTCCACCGCTTTTTCCACTGGCACCGCTACAAACTGATCTAACTTGAGGAACTGGACGTGGGCACCATATAAAAGCCGTCGGCCGGCCAGCTGGATCTGCAACTCATCCGGCAACGTCAATGTTCCATGCGATAAATCCAATCGTATGCTGGCTGGGACCATAAAGTCCATCCCCAGAATTGCATCCTGCCCAGCCAGCTTGCCTACCCAGGCGGTAAAGTAATACACCAAAGACCCAGCCAACGTAATCTTAACTCTTGTCCTTCCTTGGGTCATGTATGAACTTTTTCCAATGCCGATACACTCCTGCCGCTTCGTCTCGTCTATTTCACGCACCACCTTACGAGCAAAGGTGGTGTCGACGATAGACACTTCCGCGCCAGAGTCGAACAGCATGGTAGCCTTCTGAATATTGATTTTGCCATCCGCCTTGGCCTGCTTGAACCATTTATCCGGCGAATGATATTTCCAATAACCTTGCGACTCGCCGGGTAGATTCAATTCCATACGCACTTCAGACCAAGAATATTTGTCCGTCCGTATACTGCTCACCAGGAAGGGGTCAGCCGTGCTGCCCGGGGACCGGATGACGTAATCGTCAAACTTACATGTATGGTCGGTTACGCTTTGCTTTGCTTCTTGATTATCCTCCTTACCGACATATGCATAGATACTAACACTAGATCGCTCGGCTCGAACCAGATTCCAATCTGGCGAGCGATCTAGTTTAACATCTTTTCCGCCCCGGGCGGCAACATTCCAGCATGCTTGGTCGGGACGTACCACTTCTTCAACAGGTTGTAGAATTCTTCCATTGGGCACAGTCCCGCCTCATGCACCTCCCCGCAAGCCTTACACGTGAACAGACAGTGTTCCGCCGGGTGTCCCTTCCTCTCGCACTTCCAGCAGCTCCGGTCGTCATGCTTGATGGACCCACAGTGGGTGCACTTGCGCCTGGGGTGATCCTGGTCAGCTCGAGCCGGAAAACTCTTCGACTGACCAGAATCAGCTGGCAGCCTGGACGGCTGACTGGCTTCTGCCGAGAAAAGGTACCGATACTGTTCCTCCTCGGACTCGCCCCCAGATCGCTGATACTCCTCTTCCGAGCTGGTCGCGTCTGACTCTCGGGCGACCATGCGGACGGCTCGGGCCGTCCTGGTAGATGGCGGCCGGCTTCCTTGATCCGAGTTAAAACGGGACTTGAACCGGCCGGTTCCAACTGCCGCCTTGGGGCCTCGCTTCTTCGCTCTTAGGTAGGTGCGCAGCGTTAATTCCAGCTCCGTGGTGTTCTTCAATCGCAGTAACGCCAGCTGGTCCGCCAGCTCCCGATCGTCCAACGTGCCGATAAAATGTTCCACATGTTCACGAGCGGCTTCCGACCGGCTGGCATCTTCTTTAACCGGGATATTCGCCCTCATGCCAGCGACATTTAGGCGATGGAGATACTCCAGAGGGGTCTCATCCGCCCGCTTCTTGGTGTGGAAATATTGGCGCGCCGCCGACGTTCCAGATCCACAATATTGTTCTCCGAACGCTTCGGCCAATCCTTTCCAGTTAACTCGGACTTCCCGGCTGAGCTGTTGGATCCAGTTTTTTGCCGGACCTTTCATCAAGTCTCCAAAGATCAGGCACTTCTCATAGTCCGACGTCCGGTCTCTGAGAAAAGCCGACTTCGTCTTGCTCAGCCATCCTCGGGCTTGGTCCTCGTCCGTGTCTCGTCCAGTGAAATCTTTTAGCTCGGACATGGCAGACATTCGCACCCTCGTAATCGCTCCCGAGTCCGAATCAAACGCTTGGGCCGAGGCCATGTTGGCTCGGCGAGCCATCCCCAGGTCCAGGTCATCCGGATCGTAGTGGTACTTGGCCGACTTGACGGATTCCATATCCACGTCGCTAAGAGACAGCTTCCTATTCGTTGGCCGCCGTCCGGTTCGGCGACCTGTCTGGCGGCTCGGCGGGGCGGCATGGGGTTCACTCTGCTTGGACTGCACCGACTCCATGTCTTCGTCACTCGGCTCCCTCGCATAGTACTGGACTGGCTCGGACGCCTGACTCCCACGACGAGCCGGCTGGTCCGGTGACTTCGGACTGCCGCGGCTGGCACTCAGCCGACGCTGCTCTTCCAAGTATCGTTCCATCATCGCCGAAAACATGTTATGCAGGTGATCCGGCACTTGAAGGCTCTCCTGGGGGTCGGCTTGAGGGGCGACTTGGGGGGCGGCCGGGCTGCCAGATCGACATTCCTTTTTGATCCGCCCATCCGCGTCTTCCTCCTTCGGCTCTGGATCCGCCGTCGCCGTCCGAGCCTGTACGCTGTACTGACTGGCTTTCTTCCGCTCGGGCGTATCCGGATCCTCACGTCCTCCAAGTCTCATGGCCGTCGCCACACGCGCTGCTCCCCTTGGGCCAAGCGTCATACGGGTGATACCCACCGATGAGTCGGATGAGTCCGCTTCCGAAGGGGCAGACTCGTACTGCGAAGAACCCGAGTGTATCCCGGCCGGTCTGCTTGCTGCCGGCGGCGTGGACGGCGCCACTCCAGTCGTGGCTGTCATCTTCTTCGACGGCGGCGAACAGCCCACTAGCGGTACCAAGCGGTCGTGCAGTGCGCTGGATGCCTCCTTCAACTTGTCCACCTTCAGATCGAAAAGCTCGTTCGGATCGAACACGCCGGTGTTAATGCCGGCTTGTTTGAGTTGATCGAATAGTCCTCTAATAAGGGACACGTGGCCGTCTGAGAGGGTTGGGGGAGAGACGGGACCTTTCAATCCGCCTAGGATTTTCGGCCGTGTTATCTTCAGCACCTTATCCGTCCGCAAGAACTGCCCCAACTCGTGAAGATGGAAAGCACGCTCCAGGTCTGTATCCGTGACCTTCTGTGATAGGCCGTCCAACTTTTCTTCTTCGTCTTCGAAACGCGGCCTATCTTTGCGGGTTGGATAATCCGATTCCTGCCAATCCGGTCTCTTTAGGGGTAGGTGGCCCGGATCGTGACTTGATCCCGATCCGGCCGGCTTCCCACTCCGGTCGTATCCGACTTCCGATTCTTCTTTCTTAATTTTTTCTTCTTTGATATCCATAATATGCATTTGTTTGTTAGGATCATGGTCGAAACCATGATCCTTCCTCGGACTATGGTGACTTGCACCATAATCCGATCCGGCTCCAGCCGGGGTATAGCGGCCGGTACTACAGTGAGTAGTACCGTAATCCGGCACAGTACCGTAATCCGCCCCCGGCGGAGCCTCTAGGGGAGTAACTTCTTCTTTAATGTCGACCTCGAACTCCCCCAATCCGAGGCGACCATCGCATCCTTCCATCTTCAGCAGCATTGGGGGCGATATGCCTTCCCCCAATGCACCCGACACAACATCGTCAACAAATTTGACAGGTTTAGGTCTTTCGCCCGCTAGGGACTCGCGGTGATATCCAGGGTCACCAAGAGATCCGGGCACGCGCACCATTGTGGTGTAGTCGCTCTCAGAAATTCTTCCTGAGACGCGAACACCCACGGGGGGCCCAGATGACTGACTGTCGGAGGGGGTACTCCGTCCATCCGAGTCATGATCCGATCCGGCATCCGACCGGCTGGATCGGTCACTTCCATCCGCTTGGTCGTGACGACTTGGATGATCCATGTTAAAAGCTCACCTTGTGTACCCGTCAGCACTGGCGGTTGCGCTCTCTTGATAGACCCTAGGGCGAAAAGTGTAAAGTCCGTCGAATAAGGAGACGAGGGTTAGGACTAGGGGTAGCTCCTGGGCGGAAATCTTCACCGGGGAGCTCGACTGGCAATATACTTGAAGTTTGTATACTGCGACGGCTGGACCGAGAATAATCGATCGGCCAGCCAAACCAATGACAATAAAGGGGTAAATCCAAACGTGTACGTAAAGGGGAATCCAAATATAACTCCACAATCTTCCACAGTAGGCCAAAACGCTACCACACTTTTCGATACTAGATATAACCGTGTTCAAAACACGGGCGACTTGAGGTGAGTATACGCAACGCCGCGACTCCCGGTCAGGGGACTTCCGGTGGGTTACTTTAACGCAGCAAGAGGGGACCTTGTTAGCCCTCCGCTGTGAACCGATAAAAGCGACTTGTGTCTAAGAAAGCGAAACGTATACTGATTTTTATCCCTATGTCCAATACTCCCTTTTGTGTAACCTACCCCAAATAGCCCGGCTGGACAGTTATGTGTCTTACCTGAAGTAGCCCTACCGGCCCGGCTGCTACACCAACCCCAGATGGTACCAACCCGACCGGTACACCAACCCCAACTGGTACCAACCCGGCCGGTACACCGAACCTAGCTGGTACCCGCCCGGCCGGTACACCGAACCCAGCCGGATCGGCCGGATGGCCATCCATCTAAGCTCACTTGACCGCTGGCGTTAGCACCTTCTTGGCAGCTCCACGTCCGACCCTGGTGCTTCCTCCGTCCTCCAAGAAACTCAACCTCCTTCAGGACCCTTCGCCCATACCTTCCGGCCAATCCGCCTTCGGCTGTCCACCATCCGAGGTCATCCCGTTCGTCTAGTTCGCTAGCCCAACTACCCACGTCTTCGGCCACACCCATCTGTCTCGATTCCAGGCCTGGCGCCGTCCTGCCGCTGGTAGATACATCCAGCGGCCACCAGATCACATCCCTTGTCGGCCGATCCGGGCATCCAGCTAAGGACGACATTTCCACCAATCAGGTGGGGGCGTTCACTCCCATTAGTCCGGTAATTTCTGAGTCACTTCACCACTCTTACATTATATTCCTGCTAACGATATTATCGTGGTTTCTTGCATGTTGTGAATTTTAGGTTGAGTAGTATTTTAGCTGAAATCATACTTAAGTTCTACATAATATATACTTTCATATTTGTCGAGTAAACAGAACATCGAGTACTTACCTCCTGAGCGACTCCCTCGAACCTCGTGCTAACACGCGAGGTAACTGAGTAGCACTGACACATTTATCTGATAGACGGGCCCTATACTAATCGATAGGGAGCACACTTCGCTACGAGAAAGCGCTTGGATACACTAATCGGTATCTATTTGCTACGTGTGGAGTTACGCAGTACACTACACTTTCCTACTGTTTTGATATATCAGTACGTGTGTACGTGTTCGTTGCTCTTACGTAGTTCAGCCGACCTGATCCAGGTTCCCATTCACTTAAAATGAAGCCCCCCTTCGCTATCCTTTTTAGCGTGTGGTTAATATCTATAATTAGAGTGCTGTCGGATAGGACACGAGTTTGTACTGTAGAAAAATGGTTGATCGGATAGGCTAATACACCAAAGCTCAATTGGTTTCGTCAAATGTCCAAAAAAGAATCGGCAATGACCAAAATTATTCGACACCTTTTCATAAACGTTATAAACCATCGTAAACGGTATTCGAAGGGTACTGCTATCAACCGACCAAAAAAAATATATCGAGCAGGATGTGAGGTGCGCCCGAGTTTTTCGATGTCCAAGATGCCAACACTATTTGCAAGCTTTGATCTTCCGCCCACCATATGCCACTGACGTCAATCCTCGCCAAGTCTCTTGGCTCTAACAGCTTTGTCTCCTTCCATAAGGAATTACCGGCGAACGTGCTTGAAAAGGTGCTCGCAAGCTCAAGGTTTCGCTGGCAGATTTTTAGACGCTGAGGCTGTGAATGACATTCGAGAAATGCACATTGCCAGTACACCCATCGACGCGGTGATGATCGGCAAAGCCCTTTTAGAGGAAGGGTGCATTGAACCGATCGCGATATCGGTCACCACTTTTCAAGACAAATATGTCTTTTACCGTCTCACCAACGGTAATCCAGTCAGTAATCTCCCCGTTTCGAAATCCTGCCGCTCTATCATTGAGAATCTCTTGATCAGGCCGTCGCTTTTGCTGCTAGCGCATATTGAATTAGAAATACTGATGCGCATTTTAATCACTCCGCTATAAAGATTTTGTTGTCTCTATACTACATTCGAAGTACAAAATTTTTGCTTAGAAATAGTAGATTGCTATTTGGATTTACAGAATGAACAACTACATAATGAGAAGCACTTCCTTACGTCATCGCGGACTTCCGTCCGGTCGGAGTCATGTCGTTCTTCAAGAACTTCTCAAGATCGTCGTGATTGACGTGAGCTGCCTCTCCAGGTTTTGGTTACGTCTTAAATCGGATTCCTTGCCGCGAGCTTCGGGTCGAATTAACGTCAAGAAAAAGATAGAAACATAGACAATGCCAAAGAAAATCAGATGACTTTGCCGTACTCGTTGCAATTCACGCTATTTTCTCCGTCCGGCTGTGAAAAATACTCACCAAGAGAAGCCTTAATGATTGAGGACCAGACTGACGAGTTGGTTGGCGATTTCAACGACAAAATCACTGTAAGAGGGTGATGAGAACCCCTGAGATGGACACCCCAAGCCAAAGAATGCTCCGATCATGACAGACTCGTTGTCAAAGCAACAGTAGTGTAACAGGGTTATTGTTACGCGGCTTACACTGTAAGATTGCAGTGAGGAAGCGTGCAATTCGTGTAGGACCAAATGTAAATTTGGTCTTCCTTAGTTTACCTTAGATAAACTTAGATAGGAACTAATTAGTGTATTAATTAATCTATCACTTAAGTATATATATTAATATATATACCTAAGGCTACTTGAGTACTAGAAGGTAAGTTTAAGAGTGAATATATTTATGAATGGTTAAGAGCTAACTAGTATAATTAGACCTAGACTAATCATAGTAACATGTAGTATAAAACTGATCTAATGATATCTTTATCATTAGATTACTTGTTAGATTCGATAATGATATCAGAATCTGTTCTCAAAGTGGATTATAACAACTTATAATCCAATATTCACATTTCAGACATTAAGTCTGAAATTGAACTGTGATATTTCTACTTAAATATCACTTATGTAATGGCACCCCATTACATCACCCCCACTCAAGCTGGTTGGCCAATAATATAATGTAATATTGGCCAATCGAATGGTGGCACTTGTTGGTCATAACATTATTCTGTTATAACCCATTTTGACCATAAGAAAACAAATGGTCAGCAAACGCAGCGGCGCTCTTACGGGCACTGCCGATACTGTGGAAACAGCCATCACCTCTGCATCACGAGCGGAGGTGTCATCGAATGCCGACGCTCCGAATGTAGCGTCGAAGTGCAAGACAAATCCGATAGACCCCTTGTCTCTCGTAGTAGACGCTGCGGAAGCAGTGTCTAAGAGAGGGCGGGAAGATGTCGCGAATGCAACATCTTCCGTGTCTCCACCTGCCGCAAGGCGGGTGTCCAAGAAGAAGTCCAATGACCTCTTCGGAGAGTCATCTGACTCCGAGAATGAGGGCGAGGACGATGCCGTCCCTGCCAACAGATTCTAGCGAGGTTAAGCCCGCTAAAACTGCTTCGCCGTTAAGTGATGGCGAAGTAGAGTCTGACGCCGTCGATTACGACAGCGACAACTCCATGAAGCGGTGGTATGAGGAGCGTAGAGCTCCTCCTGGTCCTCGTCATTCGCCAGGTCGTAGCGAAGACGACTTTGAGGTGACAGGTGGTGCTCCACCTGCCAAGAAACATCGTGCAGAAGCGGCTTACGCTGCTTCTGATTCACTATGTCGTATGGAACGTCATGTTCCGTACCAAGTGGGGTTTTGGACCCCAGCATGGACACTTGCGCCCGGATGTGGTGGGCACACCAAGCGCGATTGTCAATACCGTTGTTTGACATCAACGCGCTTGATGATTGTGAAGACCTTCGCAATCATCATTTTGATCGCAGTACTGACGATAGACGTCGGTACTTCATCGACCTTTTCTTTCAGGCTCGCTATTACACGAACCGGAAAGGGTCGCGAAAGAATAGGGACGATAAAGACGCCCTTACGCAGGGTTGGAATGCCTTTGTTGAGAATTACAAAACGATTACGTGAAGAAAATTCACATAAACCGCGAGCGCTTCTTAAAGCACTCACGCTCAGGTAAAATGGAGTTTATCCATTTCACTTGCATTAGAGAGGGATTCTCTTGCGGAGTTCCTTCGAACATGAAGTGTCCGTGTTGTCCCGCGGGAGCTCCTCGTCTAACCGAAAAGGAGCTAAGAGGGTACCGAGGTTTCTCAGTACCCGCTAGTGTTAAGAGCCTCATCGAAGCTCTTAAAGCATCGGTACCTAGTACCGAAGCTTTGCAGCCACCAACACCTAGTGTTGATGTGCCGCTAGCATCAACACCTAGTGTTGACGCTTCTTTTGAGTTTGAGGAGAAGTATCCTTCTCAAACTCACGCAGGAGGTCAGGGGCATCCGCCCTTAGCACCTCAATCGGTTCCCAAGAGTCAAACTCTTGGGAATATCCCAACCAGCGCACCAGGTACTCGGTACGCTGCCCCTTCTTATATGGAACCGAGCGCTTCGAAAGTAAGCGCTCGAGAATGTAACGCTTGTTCCCTTGACTGTCAATCAGGGGCGGCGGGGGCTGATAATTCCCTCGGCGTTGTTGTTGCGGAGCATGGATACCAGCTCCGCAAGCTTGAGAAGCACCGTAACGCCTTGAGCGAGGGCATGTGCCACTCGATGAAAACTTATCGTTGTCATCGGGACGAGATTCGCGACATTCTGAACGCGCATCTCGTGATGCAGCAGAAGAATGATCTTCTGCTGGTCGAGATTGATCGACTAAAGTCGGAGATGGAAACTCTCCAGACTTCTTACAATCGGTTGGAGACCGATT